>JARFOC010001317.1:575341-617801 GCA_031763485.1 Osmoderma eremita
TGCAACTCTTGCCTCGAAAAATTGTATATTGAAAATTTTTACCAAGATGATGCATCCAGCGCCGACCGTTTTTGGAAGATTTCATAGAAATGCACCAATGCAGTATACCTTTCGCTCAAAGTTTTACTCTACGCTAATAGATGGCATAAAAATGTCAATGTCCCAGTATGTACCGTGTCCCAATATATACCTAATCTCCCTACATATTATTCGGCCGTAACACACACATCAAAACAATCTAGAGGACAAGCATGAAAATGCATTTCTGCTCCACATAGGTAAATAATGACGTTTAAATTGACATTACAAATCTTTGGTTATGTATGACTCGTGAACTACTGGTAAATAAAAAAGCCTTGTTCCCTAGATTATTTTGATGTGTGTATAAGTGGATATCCGTTTATTTATAAAACTAAAACAAAGTTTCTAGGAATTCCCATAACTATCGACCATTACGGACATTATCCCAACCACTTTAATACTTCGCGTCATTATTTTAACTGCGTCGAACCCCACGAAATAATATAATCTCAGTAATAACGCCGGGGCATTCCCTAATAGTAGGCGGTATAAAAAATTAAGACGAAAATGACATGGTGAATTACATAATGTGTTGTGAAAGAGTTGGTAATGAATAGCTGGAAAACGGGGACGGGATGTTTCGGATAATCGAAGCGCTTTTTACCTGACTTCATTATCTCCGCTTTAGTATACCTTAATCTTGATAAGAATCCTTTTTTCTGGCCGTTATAAAATACCTCATTTTGTACAAAAAACAAGCGTTTCCGATCAACTACCTGGAGTGAGGCTAGTTCTCGTGTATTCACAGGTTGGTAACACATTCCCTTGCTATGTCATTAGATATTTAGGCAGCTGTTGATATCGTATCGTTTACGTTTAAGTACCTCTGGATTTAATTAATATATTTAAATCATGGGTAGTTGCAATTATTAGCAAATACGCGAGGTTTTGATTTTATCGATATGCCTTGAAATGAAAGGTTTGTGTTTATTAAAACGAAATTCTGAAAATAAATAAATAAATATTATTAACTAATGATATCTTCATTTATTGTAATATTATAGGAAATTTCAATTTGAAATGTTTCCTGGATCGTAATGATAATTATAACCTGTAACTTAAATCGTCGCTCAAAGACAAATATAATGCTACTATGACTTTTAAATCAGATATCTGATTATTAGAAATGTGAGTCGGTAAAAGTTAAAACGGCAGGAGTAGCAACAGCAACGCCAATGAAATTCAAAGAATGTAGCGGTACTTTTATCTGTTTAGAAAAAAAAGTTGTCGTATAATTGATGACGCTCAATTAACTGCGTATTTCTTGTATGCTTAAGTATCTTCAGCGTCTAAGTTTATATTAATCAGATCAAGATATATTGAGTGGATAAGGGGAGATAAATTGCCGCAGCTCTTCCTAGACAAAATTAGTTACGGTTGTAAATTTTTAAAGCTATGTGTAGATTTAAAACGTGTATATATGCGTGTATGTATTAATAGATATTACTAGGTAAATATGTATTGTTAAAATTTTAGTTACATTATTGTGACTGTTAGACATCTTTGGTTATAGAAATATAAAGAATCTCATATACGACATTTACTAGCAGCTGTATTTGATGAGCTGTACAATGATAGAACTGAATCATATTTATTGGGTTGTTATACGAGGTGTATAAATTAAGTAATGAGACTGACAACGTAGCGTTTGATATGGAAACACGGGAAGTACGGGACATGGTGGGGCGACAAATGGACATGGTAGTACGCGTTCACTGAAAGTTTGAACTCGATCATGTCAACAACAACGGACAATTGTTGTTTTTCCGCGAACCCGGTTTTCGTAGTACGTTCTACAAATGAAAGACATCAACTTCGAGCAACGGTGTGCTATCTGGTTTTGCTTCAGACTTGGGCAAAGTGCAACAGAAACTTTTGCAAAACTTCAGCAGGCCTACGGAGACAGTGTTTTGTCAAAGGTCCAGGTTTTTCGGTTGGTTTAAGGCATTTTCAGAAGGAAGAGAGTCGATGGGAGATGAACCACGCAGCGGAAGGCCCTTAGCTGCAAGAACCGATGGCAATGTTGTCAATATCCGCGATCTTGTGCGTTCAGATCGTCGGTTGACGGTTAAAATGATCGGGGAACTGTTGAATTTGTCTCACACCACCGTTGATTAAGTTTTGATCAATGAATTGGGAATGAGAAAGATCTGCTCGAAAATGGTTCCCAAAAACCTTTCACAGGAACAAAAGGACATCAGGAGAGAAAGGTGCCTTCACATTTTTACCGAGAGGATCTCAAAAGACTCCGAAAATCGGCCATGCGTGTGAGACCAAACATCAAGAACGATTGAATCCTGCATCATGACAATGCGCCTTATTCACATGACTTGAGTCCTTGTGTGTCCTCTTCCCAAGATTGAAAATTCATCTGAAGGGACACTCGAAAACATTAAAACGGCTGTAACCGATCAGCTAAAGGCGATTCCAATATCCGCGTTCCAGCACTGCTATGAGGAATGGAAGAACCGTCTCCAACGCTGTGCGGCTTCCCAAGGGAGTAATTTTGAGGGAGACAACGTTCAATTGTATTTATGTTCAAATACAAATATTTAAAAATATCAGTCTCATTACTTAATTTACACACCTCGTATGTATATCTTGGAGATTGCTATAAGTATACGTCAAAACAAAGCTCAATTGTTAAAAATAGAGACTCAGGAGTATTATACCCGATATAGAAACGTTTTGTGCATCCCGGCGCACTCTCGAAAAATATTCGAAAAATCTCCCTTTTGTATAGGTATTAAAATATATAATGCTATTCCTGCGGAACATGGCGATGAGTTACAGTTTGTTTAATCGTAGGTTCAAGGGATGTTTATTGAAAAAAAGGTTTTTAATTCTATAGAGAAATACTTTAATTTCATAGATTGACATAGATATAAGCTAATGGATTTCACACACACATATATATATATATAGCTAATTTTGGATTTATCTTGCTTATGTAAGGTTTTTTAACTTGTCCTATACCAACTGAGTACACTGGACTAAATAAATATTATTATTACTATTATTATGACCAAATGTCATTCCGTCTATATATGTACGTCATTAATCGTTCAGCTGTCAGATAACGAGTGATGGGATATATTGTATTTATATGTTAGAATAACATAAATCAGTTACATGATTAATTACATGGAAGCTTTGAAGACCATCTGCATATAACTCATTAATGAAATAATTAATGCTATGTAGGAACCCATAAAAGTAAAAAGAAAGACGCTACTACTCTAATACCAAAAAAAATTGGTATACCTACATTCCTGGCCGACCAGAAAATTTAAAAAGAACACTTAGAACAGAGGGCTCATATATAATTTTCTATAACGATAACACCTTAAACAACCTAAACGTGTTTGATAATTTAAAAGACCAACAATAGAAATTACAATTAGGAATGAATGCAATCAGATGTAAAGATTGTAATAAAATCAACTGTTAGTAATCTTCTCAACATCTCGCAGTTTATATGTCAGGAACTGGTTAGACAGCGGCAGATTGATGTATACTGATTTTAATGGTACTTTCAGCAGCATTAATCACGGCATCTTACATGAAAAATTGTTTTGTTTTGGTGTATGCACTTTCCTAAAGTTCATTGAATCGTACATAAGTAACAGATGTAAGTAACTACACATAAAATCACGAATGTTTGTAGTTACGTCATTAATCGATCGGTAAAGTGAAGACAAGCCTAATATCTAAAAAGCGGAGGCAAACGTGTACGCGACCGAGATAAAAGTATATAACATGTCTTAGCTAGTTAAGATACGTCATATACAAATCTGACGTAACTAGAAACATTCCTGATTTTGTCTTTATGTACATATAAGGCTATAAGTCTTTTGAATTCTTTCCCCTTCTCGGTGTATTGTTCGACCGTTCTATGAGTTTTGCTCGCCACATCACAGCATCTAAAACTTTGTGTTTTATCGTGCGCTCTTCTAAATCTTTCGATAGCAGTCAGCTTTTGAAAACTTTATATTTTAGTATTGTAGTAAGCAAGCTAGCTCACAAATATGGTCTTCTCACTATTTCTATCTCCAATTTTCACTCGAAAACTTCATTTTCTAAAGTATCTATCTTTTAAAGTGGACAGTATTTATCCTCAGAGTGGAATTAACATTGCATTATTAGATAAAGATGCTATGACATCGTTAACTGATCGCCGAGAGAGTCATGGAGCTCGTTTCCTATGGAAGTTGGCACATTGAGTCATTGATTGTCCTTTTCTTCTGTCTTTGAATTTTGTACCTTTGCGTAACCCTTTCCTGAAACCAATTTGCTGCACTCGTCACCATTTGTTACAATGTGAGGCTCCGATGATTTTGCTGTATAAGGATATTTTCTTAACAAGATCAAGAGGATAGCTAATTTATAGGATTTCTAGTTTCATTTTAAATGTTTATTTTTCGCTTGTGGATTGTATGTACTTTTCTTTGTTCTATTATCCTCTAACGGGGAAACTGTTGGCTAATAATATTATTATTATTATTATTATTAGTATGTTTGGCTTTAATATATGCTTTTTTATATTATCTTTATTTCCACCACTTTATTTATTAAGGTATTTGTTATTACATTTAATAAAAATATACTGCTACTCTTTCTTAGGTATTTAAATAATTTACAGATCTGAAGAAGCAATGCGTCTCCCAAAACATGGCTTATAAGAAGTAAATCCTAAACAAGCTCAAATGACAGTCGTTCTATTTATTTTTATTTAATCAATGTATACTGTAAACATTAATGGACCCAGATTTGATTCTTGGGTAACCCCACTCAGAACAGCAGATTCTCTCGCATATCCCCTTGTTTCTATTCAGTTAAAAATTTGGGAAAATTTGTTGGAAAAACAAAATTGTTTAGACGGAATTTCCTGGAATTGGCAGTTATACATATAATCTATGTGTGCGTCAATAGCTTAAAATACACAAATAGAAATAAGATATCGACAAATATCAGATTTAATAACTCAAATAATACAATAATAGCATTATCTTATTGTCAGTCACATTTGAAATGTGTACAAAGAAAAAACAGAATTGTTTCTTCCTTCTATACGACCACGGTTATAAACGACGGCGTATCTGATTCGAAGGCATTTAAAATATTTACGCTTTGGAATAATAACGAGGAGAGTCAGTGAAAAACAAGACTGAAACGTTATCGAATTACATGGTTGGAAATTATTTTCGAGAACAGACAAGCGAGCGTCATCATGTTCTACACTTACAACTTGACCTGATGGTAGACAGAATTCTATTTTTACCGAAATACGTATCTTTTGACGACAGAACGACAGTATTATTTTTGTGAAAAAGTAATGTTTGTTTATGTTCGATGATAGATTACCAACAATAATAAACCGCTTAAATATTGTGCCTGACATCACACTTTAAAGCAATGTGTGGCAAAGCAAAATAAATAAGGAATCTTGTTTATTGTTACTGATTTCCCGTACTGCTTTTTGTAACCCACGTATCGAAAATCATTGGCAATTCTACTAAAAAGTATTTCTGTTTTAAACTGTGCACATATTCTTAGTATTACTAATTCATATGTTTTTTCAACTTGTATTTGGTGTTCAAATAAAAAAAGGAATTGACGTAAAACTCCATTCTCTGAAGTGCTATTGTAATTCTTGTGTATTCGTAAGGTATTTGAACAACAGTTTTGCAAACGAAACCGCAAACACATTTTTGTCATTGTTGGACATTCTAATCCTATATTGACCAACTACTTTAGTTGATGGTAGATTTCCGGATGAGTAAACCAAAATGAATCAGGGCTGATGTGGGTCAAGTCTTATTTCGGAACCGGTTTCGACGGTCACGACAATAAAGGAGAAAACTTTGTTTAACTATTACAAATTTACAAATTTTCGTGGATCAAATTTGTTGGGAATGTAGCCAGTCAAACAAAACACAACTTTATTGTGTCGCTCGAGCTTTCGGTTTTTATTTAAAGCCTTCTGCAGGAGTACAAACTATAAAATATGTGTATGATGAGAGGACAAACGAAGCAAGAAAGTTATGCTGAACTATTATTTACATGTTGTGACTTAAAATGTTAAAGTAACATCGTTGATATAGTCAGGCAAAATTCGCCATTTTAATGCCTTCTTGTAAACGGCATTCACACGCAATACGTCATCCATGCCAACCTCTCAAAAATAGAAATACCAACACAACTTGAAGAATTGTGAGGGCGGTAAATACAAAAACTATATATACAGAATGGACATTATTAATCAATCTGCAATATATAATATTAATGAAGAAAAAACAATCTATAATATACAATAATATGTTTTAAATGAAGTATTTATATGCAGTAATTAGTGAGTAATTACGAACATTGATGTAATATTGTAGACTTATTTTTTTAAAAGATGAAAGCAGTTGTGTAACTGAAGAGCCACAAACCAATGCTATTGTTGTTGAGTTGGTGCTCTTAAAGTTGTCCCACCGATGTTTTGGGGGTTATTAATTGTTAATAAATAACTATAAATCTCACGTAGGCCCTTCATGTTAATACGAAAATTTATATATTGTTTTAGAATTTACCGCCCTCACAATTCTTCAAGTATTTCTATTTTTGAGAAGTTGGCGTGGATGACGTTTTGCTTGTGAATCCCGTTTTCTAGAACGCATTAACATGGCGAATTTTGCTCTGACTACTTTCTACTACTTACTACTACTTACTACTTACTACTTCTACTAACTTTCTTCCTTCTTTTGTCCTAACATCATACACATATTTTATAGTTTGTACTCCTGAAGAAGGTTTTAAATAAAAACCGAGAGCTCGAGCGAAACGATAAAGTTGTGTTTTGACTGGCTGACTACATTCCTAACAAATTTGATCTTTGAATTCTAATCGGTATAGCCGATACTGTCCACCACTTTTACTTCTTGCATGATTTATAGTGTAGTATAATTTCCAAATTCATTTCTTGTAGATTGTAATATCATTTAATATAAGATACTTCGTCACTCTCTATAAATAATGCAGCTAGTACAAAATATTAAACAATACTCCTGTCACCAAGTATCTATTTATATTAGATATGTTAATATAATAATGACAGGGGTAACATTTTAAGAGCGATACCCTGTGATAATCATGTTTAGTACATACATAAATAGATAAGTTGTTAATATTGATAAACAGCACTACCAATACCGGGGTTATTAATAGTTAGTATTAAACCGTAACGTGCCAAACGAAGACGTTAATTATGGCAATCTTCACATTCTAATTTCATCTTTTAAACCGATTCTATGCCTGAAAGTCTAAACGGTGGAAAGTAACTTTAGTTATAGTTAATTAGAACTGCAGAAGTGTAAATGCGAATGCTTGTAACATAATTTTATTTTGTGATTCTCACTATACCTATAATTAGGTACGTGAGTGATTATTAAGTTTACACGTGTTGAATGAATAAATAAATATTCTTAAGAAATTAAGTGATGGGTTGTGTGATCTACCGTTCGCTATAGTAGGTCAGGCAAAACCTTACAGGAGCAGCTGCAATAATACTCTTAATGGAAGTTACACAGATTTTACACAAAAAATAATCTAATGTCATAGAAATCATAGAATTACAGAACGATTTTCTTGGTTTAAAAGCGGGCGCCAAAGAACACATGGAATGGCTCAAAATTTCGGATGATTACATCTTTTTTGGCATTTTTTCGAATGTATCTTTCTTCCTTCGCAACAACTTGCATTTTCTTATCGTAGTCAATAAATGTTCTGTCGTGCATACAATTTGCAGCTAGTATGGGATTAACAGACCGACTATGAACTATCATATTTGGTTATGATAATTCCTGCGTTCTACTACGGCCCCTAGGTGCTACTGTAGAATGGATGCCATCCTAGACTTCATCATAAGTCCAGGCCCTTAAGGTAGCTCACAATGAGGAATTCTTCAGGTCTACTAGGGAAGAAATTTCCTTCCCAATGATGGAGTACCTGATTCGGGTGGCCGCAGGACAGTGGCACATGACATACTCTACTGTTTCCTCATTCTCTATACACAGACGCCATTCGATTTCTACCCATAACCTGATTCTGTATAGGTGTTTTCTGAATCTGCAGTGGCCAGTAAACACAGAAGTAATTATTTTGGCCCTTTTATGGTCAAGTGCTGGTAATTCTCAAGTTCTGTCACCATTAGGTGAGGTGCACTCTGTCGCATGTACCAAACCAGGGGAATTGTTCCAATATTGGAGTAGTTTTTGTTTTAATTAGAAACTAATTTGTTGTTTGGCCATCGAAGTTCATCTATCAATTGCAGATCCTGGAGTCTGGAAACACTCTAAGGTACCCTTTTTTGCAAGTGTGTTGGCTGTTTCATCGCCATGAGGGAGAAAGTGCGCGGGGTACCGACTAGGTTTAGTTTGTTAGCCGCCCCTATTGTATTTAAAATGGTTTTGTCACTCCAAGTGAGTTTAGAGTTGTATTTGTGCGCCCCCAATTCCTTCAATGCAGCCTGACTGTCGCTGAAAATTTTTATAGAGTTGTGTTTGAGGTTTTTCTTCAAAATCTCTCTTGCGCACATCTCAATAGCATACATTTTAGCCTGAAAAATTGTTGCGTGTTGCCCGAGGTTGCAGTGTAACCGTATCCAGCAGATTATTTGCCAAGAACACAAGAATACGCAGAATGTGGTTAACCTGACCTCTCTTTCCAAAGCAATATGCAGGGGCGGGAGATCCAGAAGAGTTGCTAATGCCAAAGGCGGGGTGGAAGAAATAGCTCCGGTAATTGCTATCCTCTCTATGGATGTGGGTTTTGCTGTAACCATAGATTTTGCGCTCTCCGCCACCAGGCTATTGTCCCATAAGTGATGGTTGAGCGTATTACCGCCACATACAACCATTGAATTAGTTTTGGGGATAACCTCCAAGACTTTCCGCATACCCTGCGATAATACCATAAATACAGCCTTACCTTTTGGGACACCTTTTCCAGATGCGAATTCCAAGTTAATGTCTTGTCAAATGTGACGCCTAAATATTTTACATGTTTTGCAAATTTCAGTGTCACGCCTTAAATGGTGGGCGGCATTAATTTTTCTATTTTCTTTTTCTTGGTGAACGGTACTATCCTAGTTTTGTGTGGATTGATGCATAGGTTCTCCAGCTGCACCAGCTACAAAGGGCATCAATTACCTGTTGGATGACTATGGAGATTTCAGTTTCGCCTAACCCCCTTAATAGAATGACAATGTCATCCGCAATGGTATGTATCTCAGCTCCAAGGACCTCAACGGTGCCCAAAAGGCCATTAACGAGAAGTGACCGTAGCAGTGGAGATAAGATATCTCCGTATGGACACTTCCCCTCCTCGGCCTAAACCTGACATTACAAGCCTGTTTGCAAGCATAGAGGCAATCCAGTCTCCTATGATTGGTTCTACACCACGTGCTATAACCGTTCTGCATAGGGATGAGGAGATTGTATTATATCATATCTTGTAGTTTTGTCGAAAACTTCAAAACAATATATGCTCTAGTGAGCAACACGTCACAATTGTTTTCTTTCTCCTCGTGTCCGGATTAGATTATCCATTATTAATGTGAGTTTATTGCTTTTTTTCCAGTTCTGCATTGTTTTCGATAGTTGCGCACTGTACGGCGGCTCTTTCCTTATTTTGATGTAAGTGTAAGTAATCGTATTGGCAGTGATATTGTCAGCAAAACAAGAAATTTCGTTTCTAATTCATATTCTTCCACGCTAATTATCTGTTATTTCTAAGACGTCTCGAAATTCTTCTTGTTCCCGCCTTCTTTTGTTGCTAGAACGCATTTATTTTAAGATATATCAGATCTCTTACATCCCTACTAGCAAAGCAAATGTTTTATTAAGGTCCCCTGCGTCACTGATGTGCAGAGATTTTAATTTAATTTTTTAATCATTGTGACATACATTATGGCAAGTTTTCAGAAATTATGAATATCATGTATAATCTACAAGTTTCTCAATCCCAATTTTTTTTTTCACATTTTCACTTTGAATACATTCATTAACCTCTTGGACATTACATATTGGTGTTTAACTTTGCGTTAGATTTTAGTATTCACACGTACTTAATATTTAACTAGTATCTATTCATGTTATTTCTATCTCTTCTATGCATTCATATGTAATTCTTGTACTTGGGCTTTGCCTGTTGGGAATAAATGTATATTATTATTAAATAACCTTGGAACTCATCGTCTTAATTTAAGCGCATTAAGTGTTTATTATATAAATATATGTATGCAGCGAGTGCTTACGGGATCGGCTCTATTGTAAACGCCGGCTTTCTTTGTATATTCGCTGTCGCGGTTCGTCCATATGCTCTTAGCAATTCTCTTCAATTAGCTGTGGAGAGTCCGCGAGAAAACCGGCGCAGTTATTAACGTTACCGCGGGTAATTGAATCGTTCGGTTATTTTCGTCCGTTTATTGTTTGCGGTTAATTAATTTCATTGTATGCCCTGCGAGTGCTAGCGTGCGCGGCAGAAAATAAAAGATAATACTTAATAATATTGTCCTCAATCCGGTTTCGTAGCGTGATTTGCGTGCGTCCAATATATGCATGTGTGTAGGTGTTGAATGGTTGTTATGTCCGTAGATATATAGATAAAATTCATTATTAGCTAATCGAAGATGTCAGCGACAGGAGAGTCGATTACTCGGGGTATTTTTTTTAGATTTGATTTAAAATTTGTTTTCGATTGGTTTCAGATTACGTAGGTTGTTTAATTAATATCAGGCAAAGGTTTCTGTATCATCAGCAGATGATATAAGAACAAATTATAGGATAGGATCACTATTTTCATGTTACCATTGTTGAGGTGTTTGAAGAGCGATTCTAGCAATAGGAACCAGGCAAGGCTACAACCCAAGTCCAATGTGGTTCATTATTATTATGGACGAAATCATCGGAAAAGTAAAACAAATCGATAAAGAATATGAATTCGGGAATGAAGAAATTAGAATAATTTGCACAGCCGATATTTCTCTGATGATGACAACAAGATTTCTATACAGATTGTAAAAAAGCACAGTTCTTTACAATATCCAAAGAAGCGAGATGATGCAAACTTGGTGCGTATAACCACAGTGTGGAACAAGTTATGAAATTTAAGTACATCGGAGAGAAAATAATGCAGACTTAAACGGAGTACGTGCTCAAATACCAAAACTTGGAGTAATTTCTGGACATCTTTTAGAGATTATGTGAAGAAACAAGCACATGAGTGCGAAAAGCAAAAAACATCTACCAGACGCATGAACAAAAGAGGAAGGAGGAGAAGAGGAAGAAGAAGAAGTAAGAGGAAGGGTAAAAGAAAGAGGGAAAGGAGACGGAGAAGGAGCAGGAGAAGGAGGGGGTGAAGAAGGAGGAGAAGAAGGAGGAGGAGAAGGAGGAGAAGAAGTAGTAAAAGAAGAAGAATGAGGAGAAGGAGAAGAAGAAGAAAAGCGAGAAGAAGAAAAGGAAGAAGAAGGACGATCGGTTAAGTTTATTATAATTTATTTCAGCTGTGGCTAAAAATTCTTAATTGATATCAACAACAACAGTGTTTTCTAAAGCAACGAAATACTTTGTCAACAATTGGGAAGAGGAGCTAGAAAAGAAATGTTACGCGTGGGAATGTCACGATTTCACAATTTATTTAAAAATAAATATTCCTTTATTTAGTAACATTAAACAGCCCCATTATCGGCCCTGACTGGGCTTATTAATAGCACTATTGATAAAAAACGGGGATATTCAAAGAAAAAAACATTAGTAGGGTTGAAGTTTATAGCACTAAAGTTGGGGTGGTAAACTTCTTTGAAACACTATATATAATCTAAAGTAACTAGGTACTGGTTTCAGTGTAATGGACTACACATTAATGCCTCCAAAACGTTTTTCATGTTTTTCCATACATCTCAGTCCAGAGGTGATACTAATGTGGGTATACAGCTAAAGGGTGGGCTATTGAAGGGTCAAAGTTGTGTTAATTTACTTGGAGTGTACCTGGACGAAACACATTGCTGGTATGCTCAATGCCGTAAGCTAATAGGTTACCTAAAGACCTCGTGTTGTCAAATTAGGAATTCAAAACACGTTTTGAGCTTGAATTACTTAAAGATATAAAATAATACCGTAAGATATTATGGGGAACACCTGAAAACAATCAGGTGTTCTCCAGAATATGTTACGGTATTTTTTTTTGGGCGCATCACCACCCGCGCATGATCTTCTTCTCGCCCAAAAGCGTATAATTCGCTGTATGGCTGGCATTGGCAGCGCCGATCTATGCAGGTCATTTTTTAAATAAAATTTGGTGTATATTACCCATGCCTTCTATATATATTCTGGAGATCCTTGTACAGATGCTTTCTAACCCAAACAATTTTATATTAAATTTTGATATCCATTTGTATAACGCGAGGTGTAAATCAAATTTCAGACCGCCACTTGATAGAGTAGAGTTGGCTGAAAGATATCCTATCTCGATGGGGCTTCGGTTTATTAATTTGTTACTACGAAACTTTGATTGATTGACGAATTTTTATCTTTTCTTGAGCAGTAACTTTTATTTATTTTTTATATCTGTTAGTGTAATAGTAAGGCATATCTTACACATAACGTTTAATGCTGGTTGTACATATGATATACATGATATGGTTACATCGACAGTTACCGCCAGAATGCACTTCTGCCCTTGTTTTTCAAAATTCCCGTTCCCTAAAGGAGGAGTGGAATATATAGGCGGCAAATTTAAATATATTCAAGTCTAACAGAAAACTACCAATATCAATGTTGTCAGCATTTGCGCTTTTAGTATTTATTGTATTTTGTTATATATCTAGATATAATTGACATGCCCATTATTCATATGTATTTGCTCGACGAAATATATCTATTGATCTAACTAAAGGGAAAAAATATTAGTTTTAGGGGTTGATAATTCGTTTAAGTTAAGTTTAAACAATATGAACTTTTTGATCTTTAGCAAATGGTTTTTCAATACATTCAATCCTTTTATGATGATTCTGTTTCATGAACCGATAAAACTGACTTTGATCATTCAAATATTGTATTAATACGGTGATTTTACTATTGTGCGAAAACTTTTTCATCATCCAATAGTATCATTTCGTTTCTCGACAAAATGTTTGCATTGCTATATTAATTTTGTTTCAGACTTTGATAACGTATCCTCACAGATCTTTGGATAAAAATTATGCATTTTTTACCATAACGTTTAACTCTGGCTTATTCACGGAAAAATTTCAATCCACAGTCCATTCTTAATCATTTCTGCTTGCGTATATTTCTGATTTCTGGTACGTCTGTCCGCGTATATCTCCCCAGAGGAAGCGATTTCTGCCTCGCCTGCAATATTAATAAGTCGAGAAGGAACCGACGAACGAATAAAGCGACGTGCCCTGAGCGTCTGAATTATAACGTCTAAGTAACGATTCGAGAACAGATTAATAAATCTCCCGTTGCCGGAATAATAATGTTATAACTGCTTTCCTCCGTTCCGCCATTGTGCGAGCACAATGACAGATATAAAAAAAGAGGAAGTTTTATTACCGCTACCCGGGTTCATCCTTTTCGTTTTTGCTCTCACTCCTCACCGTTCTTTTCCCGTCCTTGTATATGTACATATATACATTGTATATCCATCCATACATGTATGTAAGTATGCATATATAGATAAGATACATGAACGTCTAAAGCGTCAGCCTTTCTATGTATGCATCAAGCATCTTTGTCTGTTATGTCGCTTCGAAAATTGCGTTCTTTTCAACTGCGGCACGATGAATAATTTATTATTATTCTCTCATTGTTGCATAATATTTCTCGTGGACGTGCTCCAATTGTGCCTCGTAATTGAGCGAGACTTTGGAACGTCGCGCGCTGGTATATATCCTCTCCGCCGCAAATTGAGGATCATTTTTGAGGCACACAGTGAGATGCTGGAGCCGAGAACGTCTTTTTCTATGATGTATTATGTAATTTTCCAATTAAAGTCACGTCGAATGCAGATTGCGGATCTCCAAATTGGGTGGGTACGTCATTTCGACCAGAAGTAGTTGCTGTAGTGTCCGCTGTTACGTAACAAGACTGTTCACAAAATATTTACAAAAAAAACCAGTAGTTTTATCGCTTTGAAGACTAATTTTCATTCGTATATTCACACTATGGTAATACTGCTGTTTAGCGCTCCTAGTCTTAGCTGTTCGCGGGCATTTTATTCACATGCGCAATGGTGGACAATGTTGTCAGATTTCCTGTAATACTTGTAGACTCATTTGGTCGAATTAGTTGGAATTAAAAAATTCCTATCGTTGGTTTTTTTTATAACTTATTGTTAAAAATTAGTAAGCACAACTTTATATTTCTATATCAGCACTGCTATAGTTGTAAGTATCTTCTGACCATATGCGTAATGAAATATGCAACAATATTGTGATTTTTGTATATTTCCTACCCCAAAATATCTTAATAGGCCGCACAACTTGGGAGACCCTGTATATTATATCGCTTACGGCGCTGACTTCTAAGAACTAGTAATAATATACCATATAATATATACTATATACTATATAATATATATCTGACAACGTTACCTATTTTTGGCACCTCTGCGCATGCGTCAGAAACATGTCAGAAAAATAGTAGTACTAAACAGCATGATTACCATTTGTTGTGTACCTATGTCAAATTACTATCGTTTACTGGGGTAATGTCAAATACTAATTTATCGGCATTCATTCTCATATGACAGATATAGTAGTGCGAATCGGACTTTTCGGAGTTCGCATCACGGGGGTGTTGCTTACTGCATCTGTAGGGCGATTCAACTATAGTCAGTATTATCAGGCTGTTCTACGTTTTGATCTGAGTGTGTTAATCGCTATAAAATATTATAAAAGGAAGTCTGAATATCATCCACTGCCGTGGTGCTACACTTTCTTTTGAAAGAGTTTAGGGCATAATTTTATGTTCCTTAAAAATTGATTGCAGGACGCATATCCGTTCTATGTTTGTTACTGCTCTCCAGTATGAAAGATGACTATGAAACCTTGCGTGGTGAGTAAGTAAGTAAGTAAGTAAGTACTGCTGCCTTGTGCGCAGCTATAGGTTTTATGCGTGTAATATCAAAGATTCGAGACGCTAGCTTTTTTGATAGTTGCTCGATATGCATAGTCTACCTTAGTCGGTCATCCACATTCAGCATGAAGAATTTCACATAATTATTTTCTTTTGATTTTGAAGTGATTGTTAGGCGTTTAGCTTTTCCGGTGTTTAATTTTAATTTATTGGCAACAAATCACGAATTCGATTTTTGAAGGGCTTGGGTAGAAGGATTCCGTTGTCAGTTCTTCGTCATCCGTGCTCTCGAGTAAAATGGACGCATCATGTATGTAGGTTTAACATCTCGGATAAAATCTGCGTTATTCGTATTCGTTTTACGTTCTCGTCAACATTTAATATCTCTTCGTAAATTTTTGCTATAAATGGATTTATATTGCCTCTTTAAGCAGGCAATGTAAATCCTCTTTAAGCAGACTACGATTGCATATATCTTTCGGAGTAAATTTGGCTTAAAGGTTAGGATGACGATTACACTAAGCAGTAAGATTTCCAGCGCTGCTATTTCCACCTCACTCTTCACTGACGATTCTTCTATTTCTTCTCTTTCTACTCATGTCGTTCAGTTATTTAGCATTACTATAGCTTCGCCAGGTACATCATATATTCTGCAGAATGCTCTTTGTATCGTATGTAAGTGACACTTTGAATTTTTTCGTAAATCGTAGTTTGTCGAAATTATGTCTAATGCGTTTAATTTCTTTGAAGTAGACTGTATATTTAAGTCTAAAATTGCGCAGTGGTTATTGGCCGATTTCTATTCTTAGTTTACATTTTTGTCAGTATCAAAAATGTCTTGGCGTTTGTGCTATGTGGCAAACCTAGTTTAAAAGAAACATATTTCTCTGGAGTCAAATAATCCTTTTTCAATATCTCTACAAAGACATTGTTGTTCATAACTTCTTTTCAAAAAAAAAAGAAAGATTTCTGCCAATAGCCGGGTACGTTCAAAAGATGAAGTATATAAAAAATATATTTAAAAAACATATAAATATACTTCTGAGATCACACAACACGTCTGATTGTATAGTTTCAGGCATTCCTCACGTACAGACAGCCGTTTCGGACTGACTTAGTCCTCATCAGTGCACGTCGGAGGAATGCCTGGAACTATACAATCAGACGTGTTGTGTGATCTCAGAGGTATATTTATATATTTTTTATATACTATAACTTCTTTTGTAAAATTATGCTTTAATTTATCTACACACATTTATACCCATTTTCGCATTTGCTGAACAAAAGCTACATATGGTTTCTTTGGATCTTCCAATTATTTCTTTTATTTAGTTTTATTATTAGTTTCTTTTGTTTCCCACCTTAGCTTTTTATATTTTCGGCTTTTCGTGACGTCTTAGGATTTAATATAGCGTTTTTGTTGTTTTGTCGGTTATTTACTATTTCGTGTTCTTTAATATGGAAGATTCCTATGTGTTTTGGTTCATTTTTCTCTACTGTTCAGATGTGTTTAAGGGTTCTCTTTTTTTGGCTTTTAAAAGTAATTTCTTTTGGAGGTCTTGCTTCTACATATATTGGAGTCTCGGTGTGTTTAAATATATTTTTTAGCGGATATTCTATTCTTCATGACCAGTGGTGGCGGCGTCATCTTGAATTCGACGAACAATACTTTTCGTTATATATATATATAATATGGAATATTTTACTTACTCTGATTTTTCGATTTAATTGTATTCGAAATATACGGAGTAAATAAATATACTATGAAATAACGCACCGTGTTACTAATTGAGTAGCCACTCCTGGCGACCATAGTAGCTCCGGTGTCCCCACGAAGTTCTCGTACAGCAACCTACCTGCTCGTTTTCGTCAAGCTCCATCTAAATAAGATTAAATCTTTCCCTACCTTTCCGAACATCCCTAATCGGATTAGTTCGTCTGCCATTCTTCCTCTAGCGCTGTCGGGCTGGCGCGGCTGGCGCGGCTGGCTTATCAATTAAATCTTGTTGCGATTTTAATTAAACGTCATAGAATTAATAAGCGAGACATAAATAGGTTACTGGAGAGGATCATAGTTTTGATAGATATAATGGAAATATTGTTGGTTGGGGGATAAATGTATGTACGTTGAAATATATAATTATCATCATCTATCTTCCAATAGAATGTACATAAGTGTTTTGCTCTGAATATTAATGATTACTTGAGAGAAAGAGTAGGTACTCATACAAATGTTGTTACAATTGGTTTAATTGTGTAATGAAATGTATAAACATGAGAGAATATACAAAATTTATCAGAAACAAGAACAAATGAAAATTGAATTGTGATCAGTCATAATATAATTTCATGCTTTGCCATGCGCAGAAAGTTTCTTAAAAATTAAAACGTCATTATTATTATTAAGTTTAAACGCTGTAACGAGTAGTTGTGAATAACAGCTCTTGGTTGCTCTAATCATAAATTTTACAATTTTGTAACCTACTTCATGGACGCATTCCACTATCACCGATATTTTTTCCAATTTACAATTTGAGGAGTCTGTCAAAATAGCATTACGAATAAGCAAATGTTAGCTACTGGGTCCTCTTTGGTTCTATCCCAGATATCTCTATCTGTTCCCAAATGACGAGAAAGGGTAATGAAAAATTGAATTTTTGACCCTGCTTTACTATGGGAGAGGAACATTCGAGGGGAAACCAAAACGAGAATTCACAAAGCTATGGTCGAAAGCGGAATATACATATACTTCCGAAACATGTGTAGGTATAGATACATGTGTATCCATTTTTATGCACAGCTAAAAACGGATCTATTCCGCAAAAGTTGTAGTTGATCAAGACTAGAAATGTCGGAAATTAAGTTATTAGAATAGAATATATAGAAGGATATTATTGCAGAAAAGCAATTAAAATGATTTTTACATATGAAACTAGTTGATAATGGAGTCAAAAAGAATCTTGGAATGCGTGCCATCCTAAGGAAGAGCCGAAGATGTACAAGAAGCTGGAGTGATGTCATCGATGAAGTGACAGACACAAGAAATTTAAATGGTAAATTTATATACGTAACAGCAGAAGAATGTGAAAGTTGGCATTCTATGTTTCCTTTGAGCAATTTCTCATTATTTTAATATACGCTGCGACATTCAAAATTAAACTTGATTTTGTGAGGACGTATCCGCAATTCCGTCCATTGTTTCCCAGATCCACCTGGTGTATTTTGCTACGCGGATTCTCCATTTTAACTAATTTTGCTAACTTATTCTTACCCAACATGTCTATGTGGGCAATTCATTCTCGTCGTCTCTGTTGTATCCATAGAACATTTGTTTTTGCCCTGTCATAAAGAGTCGACGCCGATTATCCACCTTACAATTCGGATTTTTGTTGTTCTCAGAATTAGTTTCGCTTTCCATGTTTTTGCACTTGTTCCAGGGTCGTAAACCATTTTATTTTTGGGATTGATGCTTCCCTGTTATAACGATTAGCCATACGATAGACTCTGTAAAGCATTCTCTGTAAATCATCTTCGCTATCAGCTATCAAAACTGCACCGTTTGCATAGTTCGATAATTTTGTCCATAATAAAATTAAAAAATGGACTCAGGCTGACATTTTTGGCGGATGCCATGCTTGGACTATACAAATATTTGAATGTTATTGGAGTTGTTAAAGTTTGAAGAAGAGGAAATCTAAACGCGCAGTTTAAGCGCCCTTTTATGTTTTCAGTTACTAATTGGTAGCCAGTGGCATAATGGATGTGGTAGAGCATATTTACCAGGCTATCGACGGAAAGCAAATAGAAGCAATGAGTATGCTGACTATCCAGGGCCTTTGATTCAGTAAAATATGATCTGTTACTGAACAAATTACAATAATACATAGGAAATATCCTCGAGCTATTAAAATCGTATCTAAATGAAAGAAGTTAAGCTACTAGATGGAAAGAAAACCTTCATTTACAAACACCCTATATGTATAATGGCGTCAAATAGATGACCAAGATATTTAATTACTCACTAATCATTAAGATACTTACTGATAGGAGCTTAAAGTATAGGACTATCAATCTGACTTAAATTAAATCTAATAAAATTTGTATAAAGGGAACTGTCAAAAAGACAACATAAAAACCGAGGGATTTTTGACTATGTATGATAGAGTAAATGTCCAGGAATAGACTATATGTGTATAGGAAAAGTGAAAGTGATTCTTTAGGAACATTATTAATTGAATATGAACAGTTAATCTGTATAGTTTTAGTTAGTAGAATCTAGAATACAAAACATGGTCGAAAATCCTCGGTTAAGTCATAATATATAAATTTAAAAAGATATTCAAAATGTTTATAAACTAGGAAAGGCAGAAAATGTTATTAGGATAAGGATTAGGTTAATTAAGTATATGTAGAGGGATTTTATATATTGTAATGTAATTAAAATAGGAATATAATGACAGGTCATAATAGAAATGTGTAAATTTGGGAAAGAATGGGAGCTGTGGATGACGTTGCTTGTGGTATTTGAAGCTGAGCATCTTCTAAAAGGGTTGAGACTATCTATCCAGACCCATATCGAAGAATAACGCCAAAATCCTTATTTTCACATGGCATATGACAGTTCTCGGATACAGGCGAACCAAGGCTTTTTTAAAAGAAGAAAAAGATATTAATGAATAAAGGAAAAATTAAGGAAACAGGATTAAAGGGATAAAGTGAATTTTAAAAGTATATTTAATAAATAAACAATATGTGAAAAGTTTATTTCTTAATTTTTATGAAATTGGTACTCAGAAAGAGAACGATTAGCGTGGATAGTTGTCAATTTTTTTGAAAAAGTTTAAATAGAGGTACAGAAGAAAACAACAGGGACTCACCAAAAATCCACAGTGGAGACTGTATGTCGAAGTTATATCTAAAAATCAACAAGTCAAAATGGCTGCCGCTTTACATAGTCAAAAATGAGTAAAGATTAACGGTATAATTGATCATTGACGACACCTACGCCTAAAAATACGTGTTTAAGCCAACAATATATCGAAGGTGGCACTTTAAACATACCTGCGTAAAATTAACGATCCATTTCCGTGAATCCAGAGGGATCCACTGTTCCTGCGAACCCGTAGCTGATTAATTGTATCCGGCCCCTTTCCTGACTAGTCCGATCTTAAGCTGTTCCAATACCGAGTCATTCCTGATATCAACGGTGGACACGAACTCTATGGGGGGCCGCAAAAGTCTGTGTGCGCATCCTGCATGCATGATTCCTAACCTACAATAACATGTGTAAACAGCAGGTATTTTAGTTTAAGGGTTGAATAGATAGGTACTTACCTATACAGCATAAATAACATTAATCAAAGCACTAATCACGTCTTAACTATACTAAGTGCGCTGCTACATTCATAATTATACAATCTGTGTTTAATACGGATGAACGATCACTGGTCAATGGGACATAGTAGAAATAGAGGGAATAGGCAAATAGCGAAACATGGGAGTACGAGGGGTTGTTAATAAAACCTTTTTAGATTTATAAAAAAGTTAGAAATATTAGAATTTGTTTCATTTCTTGTTCTTTTATGTTGAATTGTTTGTTATATTATATATACTTGTATTGCGAAAATGTCTTTAATTTATTCTTAACAAACAAAGCGAAATAACTACAGTCACCCAAATATAGAAACATTAAGTTTGATGAACCCAAGCAAACAGCCCTACGTTCAGTAAGTCTGTTAATGAGAAACGCGTCAATGTCAAGAGCTAGTCGGAGCGAATAAAATCATATATAATTTAACAGAGAAATCATTTTGGGCAGGGGGGGGGGAGGGTGTAGAAGTTTTAAACCTTAACAAAAAAGGGTAATATGAGGAATATATTAAACAATTAGGGGTTATAAAGAATTTGACTTTGGTATTCATGAACATAGGGTATGTTCCATCAAGACATAGGCGTGGGAGTAAATACAAGGTAGGTTCCATCACGACCCATATAAATAAAATAATAACATTAAAGTGGGGCTTTTTATACAATTAATTAAAAATATAATTAACAATAAATAAAGGGTAGTATGGGGGGAATCTTTACAGTATATACTTACCGTTGTTGTGCATGTTCACAATAATAAACAACACTTTTGAAACAAATGCATCATGCTATGAATACTGTACAAGAAATAGAAACAATTTACGCATTCCATATCATAGACACAAAAATCATTAACATACATGGGAGCAAAACTCTACAAGTTATCACCAGAACTGAAAAGTAAATCCTCGCGGACCTTTAAGGGAATTATGAAGCAATTATTGATAGATATGGAATGCTACACATTTGACGAATTTTTATCAATTTGTTGTTAGTTTGTTTCCTTCGTTTTATGTTTGTTATATACACATATGTTTCTTTTATTCTTTTATTATTGCATCGACTATGTATAAAAAATAAAGCATACATTATATGACGATTTGTGTAATGGTTTAATTATCAAATATATAGTATTATTATTATTATTATTATTAATGATTTATTGTGGTTTTCAGGTTATTTATCAAAAGTTTTTCAAATGTTTTTATCGCTTACAACTTCAAGAGAACGAAGCATATGGCAACTGCATTTTAGAAGCCTTATCGCCTTACAAAAATTGATTATAACACGGCGGAAACCAATTTGGATTAATTTGTGTGCTATTTGCCTTTTTTGAAAAACTAGAAGAAGTGGCCTTCTAACTTATCTTCAATTTGTTTCTAATTATCCTTAATGGCGCGGCATATGGGCATAAACGAAATATATAAAATACGTGGACACTTGTTCAAGTCACTTCCGTTTCTCTATTAGATAACACTTTCTATATGCATACTAATTTTATTAATTTTTCGTTAAATATCCAATATATTAAAGAAATATGATGCGTGCGTATGCAAATGCAATGAGAAATTGCGATTTTATGAAAATTCATATACTCAAAGAAGGAGAAATTCTAACGCACGCGACGCCTCACGACATATTCCAATAGAACTGGTGGAAAGAGTGAGGAACAGAAAGTGATTGATGACCTGCCCGCTTCTCTTCGGGAAACGATCCGAAGGACGACGCTCCAAATGGACTCTCGGCTCCGAGAAGCGAGCGAGCGAACGAGCGCAGCATTTCGAGACAATAATCGATTATAAAGAGACGTCGGGTATCTTCTACACGTAAAAGGAAAGAAAACTGTAATTTTTGTAGTTAACGATGATGTAGGACGGAACGGAACGGGAGATGCTTATTTCTTCTTTTTAGGTTTGGTTATTTGGTTTGGTTATTCTTTCTGTTGTATTCGAAATGAAAAATGACGATCGTAAAGTACAAAATAGTCTCACATTCATACATATATATATATATATATATATATATATATATATATATATATATTCGAAAGCGTAGACGGCTATAAAGAAAGAACCTGGCTTGCCAATATGGGATATCGAACGGAGAGAGAAACGGAAAGCATTTCGGAGCGTCCTAACTGATTGATAACCTGCCAGAGAATCGGCAAAAATAGCTTCTTAACGTTCTTTTTCTTCCTTACGAAAGTCGTTGTATTGGTTATGGTATTCTGACAATGGCATCCTATTTTTGTATTTACAACTTTTATCTTTGACACGTTCGATAGACGTTCGTATAAAATAATATCTATAAATTCTTTTCAAGGAGAATAGAAATTTCTATAAACTTTTACTGATGTTAACACACGTTGAAAAGACGGTATTTTCTAAAAGTACAGATGTGAGAGGTAAAGTTATAATAACTTATTTTTCGTAAATTATATTTATCAGAACATCATACACAAGCATGCGATAGTAACGCGCATCACAGACAAGGTAACTTCGTCTGAGCGCGCATAGTGCGAACACCATACGCACGCAAACTAACTTGTTCCGATAAATGTGTGCGGTCCCTGTATACGCACACCACACTAAAGTTAAACGCCAAGCTAGCTTACGAGGCCTCGATATATTAGAGTGACGTCATGCTATCTCGAACGAGGCCTGGGGAAGATAATTCATCCAAGCTATATCGATACATTTAAATGTACACAGATGTGCGTGATGTTTTGTCGAATGCACGGCATTTGAAGTCCATATGTTTTGTTTTCCTACATTTTAAAATTAATATAAATCTTTAAATACCCCTCTTGAATGAGAAACTGTAGGGATTTATGATTTGAATGGCAAAAGTATTATTAAAAAAATGTACTAACAATAATTTGACAATATAATGTTTTTATTTGTTTAGATACAGGTATGAGTTGACAAAAGTATAAAATAGCACACACAATTAAGCCCTCACATATCACAATAAAGTTTTAAAAGAATTTATGTTAGTTAAATTAATTATAACTCAGGATTTTAATAAAAGAAGTAACCTATCTTCTCAAAATGATGTGTAGTTTACTAATAATTTATTGAAAATAATCTCCATTTTCCACAGAAAAAAATATTCTAAACATTCTGAACATACAGCACTTGTACGCACTATTTTATATAACCAGCAATAAAAACGAAGGAAGAACCAATACACACAAATAAAAGACACATTATTCACAGTCTATAAAAGGGTACCTATTGTATGTAGAACTGGACTTAAACTGAATATAAACGCAGCAATAAATTTAAAAACTTAAAGATTGAAAGTTTACTTTTTATCCAAATTACTAATTATATAGTAGGACCTAATTCGTTTAAAGATAATTGTATTTGCATTTCTAATATTAGTGTAATTGAAGTACTTCATATAAAAAACTGAGTAAAATAAAATACTTAATACTTAAATGTCTTTGTTCAACAAGATAATAAAATACAAGTGATCATGTAAATTACTTTTCAGAAGAGAAAATATTCCGGTCAAATCATTCTCTCAAGTAAAAAAGCAATACGCCAGGCGTATGTATAATATGTATGCATTCATTTCGCCCTCGGTGTACGGCTGATCAAGCTATCTCGAGAATCCCGAGCTCACTCGTCCCACGACAGCGTATCGCACTCTATCGGGAAAGGCTGGAGCGTATATCTTGCTCTTTAAACCATACACCACACGTCTGTCGCTTCAGTATGTTTTCGATTGATGAGTAGTTTGCTGCATTTCCCCATTTATTTCTCTATCACAGTTATAATCGATCATATTTTCTGTCTTACCTTTCTCCTCCTAATTTATTAGTTTCTATTCTACAGTACCGCGCCGTTTGGCACAGAGAGTATAGAACGATTTCAAAATTAAAAGCTGATTTTTTGTAATTTTTATTTTTTATACTTCAGCGTTAAAGAACAAGACAGCAGTGTTGACGAGTGACGTCATCATAGATAGGTGTTCGTAAATACATCGGTCGCTTCTTTTAACTCGTGGCTTAGTATGAAGTATTAGTTTTATTTGTTATTATTTTAAAGGATTTCGGTTGAAAGAGGGTGTCAGTCGTCCAGTAATCCTTTCGTCACACGCCATCCGATTATATCCTAAAAAAAACTAATTTTCATAACAAAAACCACCTATAATTTTGGATATTTTAAAACTACATTTTGTTTGTACATCTTTGTAAAACTTTCAGTTTCCTTATTTTATTTACTTTATTTTAATATTGATAATGCAGAGACAATGGATAATGCAAAATCATTATTAGATTCCTTCGTTATAACATTTTTCTAGTTTCATTCAGTCAATTTTAAATAATAAATGATTTCATTTGTATTATTAGAGATAATAGGAGTTTTGAGTTAATTTCTATGTTATTTCTAGATAACTCTACCTCCTGACCATACAAAAAAGATTCTACTCCCAAAATTGAATGAATTATAACAGCGCTGCGAAATACTTTAATTGGAATAATGTAACCTTTTGAAGTTCAATAATTTTGAACTAGTGCTCAGGTAATTGGGTAGAATTGAAAATAGTGACAAATTCGTTGAATTCGTATATGAAATTGATTTTTGATAAACGTCAAACTCTCTTTTACTTTGCGCAATTGCTCTGGGAACATTTTCAATTTTGACCAGCTTTTGATCTCGACTTGGGCGGAACTTGAAAAATGGTTTTCAGCTCCCGCATTGCATTCTTCTTCAACAAAGGGAATGTCAAGATATGTATGCAAATGTAAAGTGTGCTTGAACAGATACCATGGGGTATTTCCTATTATTATCGATGGTTTTGACTAGAATCGGACTGGATTGGGGTTATATCGTATTTTCTGGAGTATGATTCGAATCCGTATGTCCATATTAGTTTAATGCCAGCCTTAAAAAGGAATTTTGCTTTCCTGTGATATGGAGGGTCATCCTTATCACTGAAAACATAACCTCTGACGTGAAATTATTGACAATAGATGTTGTAGTGCGAATACGTATTTGTAAAGACAAGAAGAAAAATGGTGCACTGAAAACTGAACATCACTGAAACCACCAGACCGCAATACCTAGACTTAATCTCCAATTAAAATCGAAGGTACCAGATGCTTATACGGCAAAGCTTGGAACATATGCTCAGATGAATGCGGTAAAGAGGAACATTTTAAGGATATAACCAACACACTTAAGAAGTGGTGATACAGAAAAATTGTTGTCAATAGCAAAAAATATTGCAAAACGACGGCTTAGACCTCAGAACAATAAGCCAATAGAATGCTATTTACCACATTTATGCGTATGCCAGAGGCTTATAAGAAAAAAAATCAAAAGTTTAGGAAATGAATACGGGACTAGAACAGTCATAAAAATAATTTAATATTACTATTGGGTCGGTTCTAACCAAAACAAATCGGGTCAACTGGAACTGGCGACGAACTGCAACATACGTGCAGGAATGTATATGGTACATATTGACTTGTGAGTGTTGAAAAAAATACAGGGGATTTTTCTGGCCTCTACATATACAGTACATGTCACAGAACACCAAAAACTGGTTCATTTAAGGGAGTCCAGTGCTACCTACATGTTTCGAAATAAAACTGATAGGATCAAGGAACAACTTTGGGGAAAAAACACTACATGTTATAAGTACACCAACCCTGAAGATCAAAAATGTCTTGTAACCAATTATACGGTGTAACATCTTCAAAACTACTCTGTTAGTTAGGGTGCTTAACTGACAACATTATTCGACATTTGTCTCATAGATATATAAGCTTGGGTTTGACTAGAACCAACCTATCGGAAGATATACATGTACATATAGTTATATAGATATTCAAATAACATAACTTAGCAAAATAGTTTGGTAGCGTAATTATGACTATTTCTCATTGGAGGCACATAGAAGACATAAATGCCCTGACAGATTTATAACAATAATTACTGCCTTCTAATCACAAAATTTGAATTACTTGAGCGTTTTGTGTCAACTTGACATTTGACCAGAAGAGAACGGAAACCCAACATTAACTTTAAATACCTATACCCGTTGAGGCATCCATATTTAGTACCCATTATCTACCAAAACCTATGCATATAAACGCGCACGTGGAAAATACTAAAAAATACATTTTGAATAGCCTTTCGCCTCGGCCGCGCATACATTTTATTTCACATTCATTTTAAACAGGCCACATTATAAATAATTCCATATTTATGGGCTCTCTGCTTAAAATGTAAATAATGTCCACCGCGTTTTACATATTCAGCGTATCACTTCGCTGGCGTGTACGTATTTATTTATGTTTTGCGTCGATCGACGACGGGTTGGGTCGGTCGAATGATCGCGATTTCGACGGCCAGGTTTGTTCTCTTTTTTATCTGTCGATTTTGATTTCGCATTTAGGACATCACGAATAATGCTAATGTAAACATGATATTAATAAATCTCTCGTGAGGGTAACTAGTAGTCCTTTTAAGGCTGGTTATCACATTGTACACGTTGACTTGTTTTCGTCGATTACTGCGCCGTGGCACTTACGCATGATGAAATGTAGAGTACGAAGTGTACAAGCGTTTTGTTGAGCAAAAGCGCAAGCAACTCGGTCTTGAAGACCAAAGTCTACTCAACATACGAATCTTTTATTGTAACTGAACAGTGAGATGAGAAAAATTCAATTATGAGAAATTATAGGAAGAATACAATATATTTTTTTTTATTTTTAAAAATTAAATTGAATTAAGGTTTTTATTCATTTTGTTTTATCCCTTTCTTCGTCCTATTAAATTATTGTTGGCATTGAGAAGTATGACTAAGGAACAGTTACAATGTCAACAATTATTTTGCCAACATTTTTTTGTAAATAACGTTAAAATCGAAAAATGGAGATCAAATTGAATAGAACTGTCTTTCTTCGGCAATATCTCGAAAGTGACAAAAAGTATTCAAATTTCTAAAGGCTTGGTAAAAATAAAAATACCCTCACCACCTTGATAAGCGAAGAACTCATCACTCAGTGTTATCCAAGTGGTGCTTCGTGTGGTGCATATCTCCCAGAGTGCTGCATCTAACATTATTTTCCTTCAGAGATTCTGCTGAGTATGGAAATTTGGTTGTCGAAATACGTATCTGGAGTTCTTCAGTCATCCAGGAGGTTAGGGTATTTTTATTATTACTATATACCGAGTCCTATTCTGTTTACCAAAGGCACACAAGAAACAACTCCAAATTGAGCAGCTTATATTCCACTTAATCTAGTTTGAATCTCTTTCCGTTTTCAACACGAAGGAGTTTTATTTTAACACACCTGCAGGAACTGTGAGAAGTAGGTAACTGGAAGTATGTGCGTATTGACCTGTATAATTATTCACGTTTGCTGCAGATACGTATCGCTACGAATTTTTTAGTTTTTCTTAAGTTCTTTTGCATAGAATACAGGAAGCACGCTACATGACAGAAGAAGAAAGAACGACATAAAACCACAGTGTGAAGTCTGAGATTTTGAAGAAGAAAATGAAGAGACCACGTGGATAAAATTACGTATGATGAATTGCCAAAAATATCCAGGATTGAAACACCAAATACGTTGAGTCCACAAAGAGGAACTCCAAGAAGATGGCGCAAGAGCTGGTCATCAGCACCTAACAATGAGTTGACCCGAAGTTAATGTTCATTAAAACAGCACTAGGTTCTAAAAGGAAGAGGAAAAAGAAGAAGAACAAATTATTCACAAAATTTCTGATTTTTTTTGCTTTTAAATTATATTGATTTGCTACCATACTCAAAAATCCTACAATAAAAAAATATTGGTAGCACACCACATCCCATCCTTATCTACCTTATTCTGCTTCATTAGTAGCAGTAATAGCTTTGACAATGGAGGAAGGGAGCCCGGCTGCAGCACTGTTCACCTCCAAAATATCTTACTCTGTCCTTTGGACAGCATTATATTAACAAAAAGGGTGAGTTCTGCCTTAGAAACAATATTTCTTAAGGAAACTGGCCAGCTACTGACGGGGAGCCCACTCTCTGCGGAGATTTACTCTAGGACTGTGTATTTCAGTAACAGAGTATGCTGCATCACTTGGAGAAGCGTCGGTTCAATCAAAACACCAGACAGTTGTCTAAGATCGAGAAGGAGTTTCCTTTTAAGGTCACAAGATTTCCAAAGGAATCAGTCTCATCAATAAATGGAAGATCGCAAATGAAGGCATGACACTCAACATCAACTGAACTTATTTTCTCAATTAATTTTTTTTTAATGACACTCAAACTAATTGCATCCTGTATTTGAATGTGGCGTTATCCCGACGCCTGAACATATCCTCTTTTGCTAGAGATTGGGTGGGCCATGCACTTTGCAGGACCTCTTGAAAGCTAACGATAGGGCTGTAAAGGTGGTTGAGTTTTGAAAATATTTGTCGTAACCTGGACACGGAATGTAAGTAAGCGTGTTATTTTTACCAGTTTACTACATAACTACTATCCGAAATATATAGTGCCTAAATTATTATCAACATTTGCATTCAGAAACCAATGTGATCATAAAGTTGGTCACAAGTATCCTAAAATGATTAATTTGATCCATGCATATCTACGTATAATAAGCATGAGGTATTTAATAGGAAGAAAATAGATTGCTTTTAAAGTTTTAAACCTGCAATTACTTTCTATTTATGTTAGACTTCAGTTGCAAAAATGGTGTAATCTCTTTCAAACATATTTCTGGTTGACGCAGATATATCTCTATACGTACAAATGTACGGAATGACTTTTTTGAGGGAGTGTAGCATGTGGAATATGATGGATAGCGAAGTGGAGTCCTTTTCACCTCAGTCGAGACCTCAGGGAACCTTATCGGTCGCGTACACTCCGTTCCACTGAATGTGCTTAGTAATAAACGAACAATAATGGAACGGCCATCCATTGATCATTAATCAATCAACAATGGCCTTTACGTTATACATTACGACAATAATAAAACCTACCTATTATTATAACCGTTTGTTGGTGTGGCGTACGCATTGAAAGAGACTTGTATAATACCTACGGCTCCGTTCGGCTCGCCTTTTTTTATTATTATCCGATGGTTTCCTCTCTTGATAGGCAGTCCGAAGTCCGGGCACGATATAGGAGCGACTATAAGGAGAGAGAGATAAAATAGGTTCGAAGGCAAATAATTCAATTCGTCGACGTCTACTACAAAGCTGCGAAAGGCAAAAGGAAGATAAAGAGATGAACGGAGTAGAAAAAAGCTACGCGCGGAAAAAGAGGAGACCGGAATTTAATGTCGATGTCTACAAAATTACCGTGAAATGTCATTTGGATGAAAATTTCATCGCCGTTTTTGTTTGGCGTATCTGTCGGGGTTATGGGCGTTTACGTTAAATTACGTGGGCAGAATCAGATTAGCAAAGTAATACGTGCTGGAAAACACATTTTATTTGTCTTATATAAATAGGGCTAGTATTGTTCTTGGATTGAGAATATCCAAGATAATATCTTGTTTAGTTCAATTCACAAAATTATTTAGTAAGCATTATCAGTAAGGTCGTATTGATGAATGGTAAACTTTGAACCCAGAAATCCCCTTTTTAAGTTATTATTATTTTCTAAAAAGATCTTTAGAAAAATTAAGAAAACTATTGTATCAATTCTGATGAACGCTACAAATATGGAATGCGTATACGAAGACCAACAAAAATACATAGGGTGTGTATATCTCCATATCACGGGAAGATTGAAGAAGACTTTGGGAAAGAAGAATATTAGCATACTATAAAATAGAACAACTGTTTCCATCTACCGTGAATATACTACCAAAGCTGCAAACGAAAGGCATATAATGTAAACTAAGGTACTATTGTGGAAAGAGTAACATCGGGCTGACACGACGCAGCATCCAGTGCAAAGGGAAAGAAGATAAAGGGACTCCCAAATAGGATATCCGAAGAAGTCAGCAGTAGCCATACACCAGCAGAAACAGGGGGACCACCGCATAGATTACAACGTCATATGGATATTAGCCAGGGCGAGTCACTATCAACCATAGTTTATATGTGAGTCTATAGAAATAATGAGGAATAGCAACAACTTCAATAGCAAGGATGGATGCCAAATCAGCAACGCTTGGAAATTGCCACAAAAGAAAACACAAGACCGCAACGGTTACGGTCCAATGGACCAGAACATTCACGGATCAACGAAGTGGAACAGGAATGCACTACATAACAAGAAACAGAAGACAATATGAGCCATTAGACAACTTCTAAAGAAGCTTGCAGAATATTTGCAAAAAGGCCAAGCATATAAATACCTCAACGCCACAATGTCCTGAAAACATTTTTACTGAAATTCAGAAATCTATACAAAAAACTATTAACATGTATAAAATCATCCTTCCGTAGATACATTGGTCTTTTTCTTCTATACTCTATAACTTTATAGTAATGAGTGAAGGATTCTGTTTTGCAAGTTATAATCTATATAAATGTAGTGTATGAAAGAATAACTGCGTTATCGCATAATTGAATCGAGTAGATCACTGAAAAGGACCCCTTTTAACAGTATATACCTAAACGAAAAGTCTTATTCAGCATAAACATTATCTTACTATTTTCTATGATTTGCTAAAATGAAGGACCAACAGAAATATCATAAAAATTGTGTGGAAGCCGTGTGAATAACATGAGAGAAGGGAATCTTTTCTCAAATATACATATGTATAGTAACTACAAAACGTCTGTATATAGTTTTTCTTATCATAAAAGGCATTAAGAATTCTTAACAATTTTCTTTTTATGCTCAATTAAAAATTATTCTTTGGATATTTTATTCCATCTAATGGAACAGTTTTTCGAAAAAGAAAACCTTATACAAAATGGTTCAAAATTTGCTCATTTAAGGACATCGAAGGTTAGTGGTTTTGAGGATTGCTAAAGCTTAGGACGAGAAGAGAAATTCTGGCAAAACTATTTAACGTCAATTTGTTATATTTTGAACCCCCTCACAAAACTATAAAGAATTATTCTTTGAACTAATACTGCTTACCATTTTGATTGCATTATTCAGGAAGCGTTTCTCATAACATGGCATATTTGACATAGCATTTCTCATTTCTTCTCCATTTTTAAATATTCTTAAGTGAGAGCAGTTCGACATCTCAACCTCTCGGTTTATTTCTACCCATGCCAGCCATTTCCAAATCCTTGCACCTTGTACTAATCTGTACACGGTCTGGCTGGTCGGTATAATTATCTGGATTAATGTTTGGTTTCCCAAAGAAATAGAGTAGGTTGGCCGATTTCATAATTAAATTCCTCGGCATATTCTTTTTCCCTTGATTTTATTTTGACTGCGGCTAAGTCTCTGCAACAGAAATTTATTAGTGACAGTATTTTTAGGTTTTTCACAACCAATATGTTGTGGATTAATTCTAGATCCAGAATTGTAAAAAGAAAGGATTGTAAAATCGCAACGACAAAAAAAAGATTAACAAATACAGAAATGCGACTTTTGAGAAAAATCGAAGGAAAGTTAAGAAGGATAGGATAAGAAGCCAGGCATTAAGAAAAAACCTTCTATCGAAACAACGATAGAACAAATTCAACTAAGGTGGTTGGACTATGTAATGAGAAGAAACGCAACAAGATTAATTAAGCAAATATTCGAGGGGAAAGAGATACGAAAAGAGAAGAGAGGTAGGCCAAGTGGAACGTGGAAGGAAGAGGTGCGAACAGCAGCGGAGAAAGGAGAGAAAAGATGGGAGGACAGACAGGAGTGGCAGAAAGAAGTGAAAAAATGTGGAAAGGAAAACAACTGAAATTTCAACTCCAGCATATCTTAACACCGATAGGTGCAAGATTTTAGAGGAATAAGTAAGTAAGTATGTTCTGGATAGTTCTATACCCAGTACTGGCTTCTATCCAATCCTTCTCCAATAAATTACTTAGCAGCAGCTAGGCTCCCACCCGCAAGCCTGGGTTTTGTTTCTCCAGATATGTTCTGACTGACTCAACAGTATCTTCCTTATCTGGAATCATGACTAGCATGCTTGGTAAGTATGTTCTGGATAGTTCTATACCCAGTACTGACTTCTATCCAATCCTTCTCCAATAAGTTACTTAGCAGCAGCTAGGCTCCCACCCGCAAGCCTGGGTTTTGCTTCTCCACATACGCTCTGACTGACTCAACAGTATCTTCCTTATCTGGAATCATGACTAGCATCCTTGGCCTATTTGGAAGATCCTTGGATTCAACCGCAGTGAAATTATTGCCCTCCCAGAGATTCGGTTATCCACAGGACTCCCACACTGACGATGATCTTCGTGATTTACAATAGGTAATGTCCCCACTTGGCGTATCGTCTATTGCATTCACAAATAGTTCCTGAATCAGATGCGCCTGGTCTTGGTTCTGGATTGCTTTCACCTTCCTACAATTTCTTCTTGGTTCCGTTCTTTTTATCGGCATGATTGTCGATTTTATTTTTATGTTTCGACTCCTACTTTTTTGTCATCTTTGCCGTACTTTTAGAAATTGCGAGTCATCGTCTATTGTTGGAAAAAGCAGTTATCTTATGAAGAGAGTGAAAACAATGTGCTAGGCTCATATAGGAGTTATCTTGAAGGAAAAACACATTATGTAAACATTAATGATTTCTGCTCTGGTATACTGTGTTCGAAAACAGGTGTACCACACGGAAGTGTGTTTAACCCTTTACTGAATATAATATAATAATAGATGCTAATGAATGTCAATCAACCATTTTATTAGCTGATTATAAGGAGGCCAAATAAACTGAGTACTATTTGACAAGCAAAAAGTACCGTGATTGGAATTTAATTGTTAATTATTAAATTATTACTAAGTTATGCTTCACCAGGTGTATGTTCTATTGACGATGGAATTGCCGAATTATGTATCGAGAATCATTAACTCATTAAGACTATAAGAGTGTTTTTTGTTTTAGTTCTATTTCAAGCCAGCGCATCCTATTATTTTATGTTAAATATTGGGAAAATTATTTTCGGCGAATTCAACGCAACTGATCATAACAGAGAAGTCCCATACTTTAAAAACAGTTTAACACATGCTATTTTGTAGTCCAGAGCAGCGGTCACCAACGTTTTGGAATTCACGGACCAGTAACCAAAAATTTGAAATCTCGTGGACCACTAAACCCAATCCTCCCCTACAGGTACATACATTATCACAGATCACCAACTGTCCGTAGACCATCTGTTGCATAAATAGATGAAACTTTCTAAAGAATTACTATAAGAAACAAATCTAGGAACGAATTTAATATTTATTCGCATAGTGGTTAGGCAATTCTATTAATTTCAAAGCATTTTTCAGCAAGTTTGTTGAAATAATTGTTTCATTTCTCTCACCTATAAGAAAGACAAGGTACCTGAACATAACGAGTTCAAATCTATTTTCAAGTTAGAAATAAAGCCTTGACTATCACTTAACGTTCGACACTACCCTAAGGCAAGGTGTGAACTTAAATTTTTCTCAACCACGACACGGTATGCGTCCTTCCCCATCAAAGAAGTTCGTGCGAAGGGTGTTCACGTTTTGTACAACGTATAGAAGGTGGTATCGTTTTTCCTTGTACATGCACCACCCGCTGTCCGAGGTATTGTAAGGGGATAAATCAATCCTTACGCCCCCAGAGCATAGCAACGAAAGCCGAAGGAGGAAAGCGCCAGTCGCAGTCGGAAAGAAACGCTAAGGGATAAAAGAGCGAGATGGAAAACGGTCCCGCATGAAACCGAGGCACCGCTCTAATTAACTTAATACTGAATGGGTGCTGATTGCCGTTTGTTTCCGATGTGGATATATGGGAGCGTGACGTTCCGGGGGTTATTTCATTTTTTGTAGCACTGCTGACTGCCTGCCATTGTAATTAAAGGACTGGCCCACTTAGGGACTTATTTGCCTCGCTTTAAATCGCCATTCGACGCAGCGGCGCAGATGTTTTTGTGGGTTTTTCTCGGCGATAATTCCTTCTTTATTTCGAATATGCTTCGTAGAAAGTCAAAGCGTCAAGCATCTCTCTCTCTCTCTCTCTCTCTCTCTCTCTCTCTCTCTCTCTCTCTTTCTCTCTCTCTGGTATTATCGTACGATTTTATGGTAAAAAGGAAAGTCTACCCTCTTTTGAAAAGATTTGTTTTGATGATTTGTGAGCTTTTAACAAAACCTTTTCATTGCCTTATGCTTGTAAATTGGAAAGTCGATTTGACGAAATTCTTTCTCTAATTCGATAAAATCCTAACTGCCACTTCATTTCGTTTTGTGTAGATATACTGAAAGAATATCATATAATTTGTGCGCGAATTGTTTCTAAAATATCTATAGCGAAAATGTTGAACAGTTCTTCAACATCTTGTTGTGCTTGATCATCACACACTAACAACGCCGGTGGCAGAGTGTGATGTACACATAAATACTGTTCCAACAGTTTTTGGAAATTTTTTACTTACAAACACACACTATTATCTTTATAAAGCTTTTGCATTGAGTCGTTGCGTGTAGTGCACAACAACGTACACAGAATATACAGTACAATCCCCAAGCCAGATACCGGCTGATTATCGTGCTAAAAACATATACATATTTACCAAACGCAAAGAGCTTGATTATAAATTCCCGTATATTTGACCATTGGCCCTAAATCAACGCTCTGTCAATTAGATAAGAACAATAAGTTGTTACCCTATAGGTCCATTCGGAAGCCCACTGCCAAGAAGTCCAACACGGCCATACTCCAAAGATTCCAAAACAGGATACTACGGATCATCGTTGATATTTCCGTCATTCAGCGTAAGATTCTACTGCGTACTTTGAAGAAAGTAATACATTAATTTAGTGCGAATTGCAGTCAAATAGTGCCAGTGTACGCTAACGTGTCCTGACTTGTGCCAAAAAGTTAAATGGGTATGATGACAAGAAACGTCTTCAGCTATCGGACCCAATAATATATCTCAGATGAATAACCTTCCCGTGGTATAATATTGGTTTAGTTTAATAAAGCCCAGAATATATAAACGTTTATTAGGCTTAAATTTAGGAGCTTTATGAATTCGATTGAGAAGAAAATTAGAAATGCCGAAAGTGTGGATCGATGCGGACAGGTTGCTGTACTCACAGGAATTAAGATACAAGAAGTAAGATACAATTAATTATATATACCTGATTGATTCCGGAAACACCTGATGATTGACATGATTCATATGATATGATTGATGATTGATATACTTTTTTGACATGTGCAAGCGATTTTACAAAACAAGTATGTAAAGCATTTTCTATGAGGTTTATTCATTGTTTTTAAAAGCGGTATACAACAATATAGCTAAAAGCATTCCTATATTTAATGGTAATTAAAAATTGATAAAGAAATACTGCCAATTCCTTTCCACTAATTTTTGGTCACTCATGTTTACCAGATGTCCTACTCAACCAATTAACTGTTCATCTAAAAATGCATTCTTACAAGAGCCCATATAGGTGCTCTTGTAAGATTGTATTTCCAGTTCTTCTCTTATTCGTGTATTTATTAATTTATGGTCTTTTGTTGCCGCTTTTATTTTTCTTCAATATTTCATTTCCACTTCACGTACAACCATTTTTACGTACACTTGTCATTTTCCATGTTTGGCGTGGCAAGATTGGTAGGTATATAATTCTAAACATGTTAAACTTGGCTTTGAATGATAGTAGTTTCGTATTTATTATACAAAATTTTATAGCGCCGTACGGGCTGTAAAATTTTGTATAATGTTGCATAGGGAAATATGTAGAGTGGAGAAAAGGAAGAAAAGAGCATTTGTGGATTATTTTATTAAACCAAAGGTATTTTGATTGCATAATTTATTTAACGAAAATTTTCCGTATTTTATTTTTTTAAATTCACATATACATGTATAGGGCGTATCAGAACGAAATGACGAATCCATGCTCGTCTGGTATGTTTTATAGTGCCAGGACGCCCTTTGTGTTACTGCAGCTTCCACGATCCCAATACCTGACCGGCTGATTCCCATTATACCTAACGTTACAGTTAGCAGTGCCAATTCGCACTATACTGAACCATACAGTTAAGGTACAGTCAATCTGTTGACAGTGTAGAATATCATATCATATTCAGTTTAGTTTTAAATTAAGTATGTTTGAAAATTTGTGTATTAAAGATATAGCTACCGTAGCTATAATTTTGGACGAAGCAGAAGCTAGTAGTTTAGAACGAAAACCTCTCAAAGCATTCAGTGTGGATTCATCCAAGTTTACTAAACAGAAAAACAGAATAGAAATTTTTCACATTATATAAAGAATTGATAAACGTTTTGTCAATAATTTAGAATGTCAAAGTATAAATTTAATATTTTGCATTCTAAAATTGAGAATGATATAACAAAAAAAGATACAACTTGCCGAAAATATACTAACCTGGAGAAAAGTTCGCTGTTCTAATTAAGTAAGAAGGCTAACGCAGAATTTAAAAAAAAATTGGAATTTTTGCTAGTTATTACAAACTTATAAAAAATATAATAATGTCACAATACTATTCAGTAACAAAATTTCCGAAGAATTTTGCGCAAGAACTTCTACCGCTGGAGCATATTGGATGTATTGGTAACCTGGGAGAATTTGTTGATATTCTGGAACAGGTTTAGTGGCATATTGTAGATGGTTTGTACCATATGAAGTTTTTGGATTCACATATTTTACCTCCATGTCCTTAACCAAATTGAAACTTCTATTTTTTGTGAAGTGCTGGTCTTAGGACCAAAAGGTGTTTCTTTTATAGATTAAAAAAATGTATTAATAGGATGATGTTTTTCGCTTCTATTTTCTTGCTGCAAAATAAACATGATTTCAGATGCTGCGGTTGGGGCCATGCTGGAATATTCATATTCATTGGAATATGTTTCGCTGGTGTAATAGTTTGACTTTCAGAAACTTTGACACTATCGTTGTTATCAGTGTTATTATCTGTGGTGTTTTCAATGTTGTTGGTGTTGTTGTGGTCTACATTTTCTTCAGTTTCTTCGTCTTCAGTTTCATCTTGACTGAAATCTGCTGATGTTGCCAGCCGTCATTAATCCTTCATCTGTACTTTTAAAAAAACTTACAATACGCTTAGCTGCCTCGTCAATTCTCGTTTTTCTTTTACGTAGTACTTTCCTATACTGATTTCTCAAAAAAAAAACAACGTTGTTTGCAAGCTGATCCTTTAATCCATTTTTATAGGCGTAAAAATATTATATTCTCCTTTTTTAGGTATTTGGGTATCGGAGATGCGTTACGGACCATTGTTTTTAGTTAATGTTTGGGACATTTAACAGTACATTACATTATCAAAGAAGTGTGTGAAGCAATAATAAATCGCCCAAACTCTGGTCATTTAAATATCATTGATAAAGATGGATGGATAGAGATATCGAATGAATTTTGAATACATGGAATTTTTCCTAATTGCCTTGGTGCTTTAGATGGCAAACGTATTACAATTGTAGCTCCAGGCAATAGCGGTTTTCAGTTTTATAATTATAAAAAGACGTTCACTATAGTTCTTGTTGCCTTGGTGGATGCAAATTATAAATTTATGTTGGTTCATATGGAATAAATAGCAATAGAGGAATATTTGCAAGTTGAAACTTGGGTAAAGCTTTATAGAAAGAAAAACTACATATTACAAAGGAAAAGAAACTACCAGGTACAGATGATTTAGTATCTTGCATAATGATAGGGGACTAGGCTTTACCTTTAAAAGAGAAGTTATTAAGACCGTATCCAGGAAAGCAATATGAAAATGATAGTGAAAAACGAATATTTAATTATCGTCTGCGTCGAGATCGCGGAGTAGTGGAAAATGCTTTTGGTATTTTAGCTCAAAAACACCAAATTTACAACATGAGAATTAACGTGAAACCATAATATGTTCTAACTACCTATATTTTTCATAATTCCATAGGAGACGACGCTATTTGGGGCAAGCAAATTAATACCAGTTTGATCCTAAACCCAAATCATCTTCAATCGACTAATAATTTCACTAATTTATCGAGGCAAGTAGGAAATGGTGAACAGGCTACATTTTATATTAGCGAATTTTATAAAAGTTGTTTTAATTCTGTCGCTTGTTGGGTGGAATGGCAGAATGAAAAGATTTAATGCAGCATATTAACATTTTTGCGAATACAATTTTATTATTAATAATTCAAAGGTGTTGCCGTTTATTATAATTTAATCCAATTTAAAAATAGAAATGGTTTTATTTCCAGAATTGTTTTTTAAATTTATTGTCACTGTATTTTGTACATTGCATATCTTCTGTCTAACCAATTCAATAACTCTTTTCCGTTTTTACAAAATATTTTATATGACGAAGACTACTGTATTCAACCTCGCAATGTGGTCGCACATGTAGTCAATTACGAGCAACAAATAGGCAATTAAGTATTGTTTAACAAAACGCCTGTAATGTAGCGTTACATGACGCTGATTTGCTATCACCTTGCCTGACAGTGCGAATATCTGTATTTATTTTAAACAGACAGGGTGACGCATTAGTGTGGCAAAGCTCGATATATCAGTTATCATATAAGGTATAGGTAATATGATACGGTGGTTTAAAATAAATTTAAAATAAAAATACCCCTTACCACCTTGTTGAGTAAAGAACTCTGTATAAGTATTTCGGCAACTAAGTTGCCATCCTCAGCAGAAAACTACAAAGGAAAATAATATCAGACGTATCACTCCGAGAGCAATGCACCTCATAGAACGCCACTAATAACTTTTTTTTGAAAAAAAGTTATACAGTTTTGACAATTTTTAAAAAATCTCACTTTGCTATAAAAGTGGGCCAATCTAAAAAATCTTTGCTTGTAAAAGAAAAATTTCAGACTGTCGTTTGCGGTATACAAGACCTCGAACTCACAGTGATTTGCATATAAAATTAACCATACTAATGAAACACGCTGTATAATGCAATGAAATTGTATATTGGCGGTGCGGCATGAGCTTAATCTAAATCTGAAATAATATATAAGGTGTTCCATTTAAGAAAACGTATGTTTGGTTCACCCTTGTGATATGGAACATCCTATATACATATATCTATGAAAATAATTTTAAAATGTTAAGTTTAACTGTCTACAATTTTCGTTAATAACTTTTTTTGATATCTTAAATGATAACGGATATATGGAGCTTGGGCACACTAATGCGTCACCCTGTATAAGGCGAAACGGTCCTCAACTCTTCAGTAGATGTCGAATAGACTTCACCGATCCCCATAAAAATAATCTGAGGGCTGTGCAATCGAATTCTAAAACAGTCTGTACAATATTTGTAAAAGAAATTGTTACAGCAAAAATGACACCAATTTGTAGATTTATTTTTTGTAGTTTTAAATTTTGTTTTAAAGGAAGGCGTTTTAAATAAAGAAGTTGCTAGAGCGTGGCGTAGTAAACAAATAAAATTGAAACTAACTATAAGTGAAAGGCAGAAGACATGAAAAATAAAAGTTATTTATTTGGGAGGCCACCAGTAGATAGATGCAGATTACAAACGCTCCAAATTGATAACATCAAACCGTCGCGTCGCCAAACAACACAAGCCCTAGTTGCAAATAGGCTATGATAAAAGATGGTTCTGATCGATTGTACCAGATAAATTTATATAATTACCTTTTTGTGTTGCGGAATTATAATCTACATGCTAGATAATGCAGTATATAATCTACATTCTATTGCAATAATATATCTTGACTAGGCATATATTCTTATAAGCAATAATAGCTGCGAGTTTAGATTTTCCTGACCCACGTCCATTTACGGCACGAACCATTACTCGGCATCCCATCTCCCAACGCTATCATTTTACCCGTCAACCATCACGAAGTATCACACCATCAAGATATAATTATCCAGTCCAAAGTATCGATATCTAGGCGTCATCGTGTTGAAGCGGTATCGGGAATGCTAATAACATACATATATCTACACTTACGTACGTACATATATCCATGTAGCTATATATGTCCGATCACTTCGACGAAACAAAGAAGAAAAACACCAAGAACCAATTATTCCCATTGAGGCGATAATTAGAACGTAATTATGATAAAATAAGGTTGTCTTCGCCGTCACTGGCGACATAACAATGGCTTATTTGGCTTTATACGCTCGTACGCATAGCATCTGTCTCTGTACATACCTGTTGGGTCCGGTTGTAGTAAGGAGCGAGGCGTGACTTCCCTAATTATTGGCTTTGGTCGCGAGATGCACGACACGAGGATTGATGAGGTGAAAAAGTAGTGGACATTACACAGTAACTAAATATGCGTATAAGTAAAGGTTATGTAGATTGAGGCAATAAAGGATGATGGCGAATCTCCATAAGGTAGACAGATCAATGCAAATTATAGCGTGAACTAAAACCATTTGTGGTAAGATATCTTTTCTCGAAATCACGTCGCGGAATGTGAAGTCACTGGAAGTGCGAGAAAATTAAATTTATTACCTTCATCGAAGCATGAAGAAGCAGTCGTTGTCAAATATAGGTAGTTTCATTGCAAAATATCTTCTTTCTTCTTTTACTAGCTAAAGGAATTTGATTTATTGCCTTTGAAAATTAAAAGAAATATTTTTTCTATTGTATGGAGCTTCCTGGTTAGCAATTTTTCTAGATCATTCGACTATGAATACACATAAATACAGACTGAGCCAAGAAGAATGAAATTAAGTTGAATTTTCCGTTTTATAACTTAGAATTAGTGAATTTTATCGTTAGTTGGTCATAACGAATCAATACCATTCCTTAAGTTGTTTCATAATTGACTAGTGATGCTTTCATAAATAATTTCCGTAAATTATTTTTTTTTTATTGAATTTATCTATTTTTATTTGACCAAATATCAGCGTATGCGCTGTCTAGGGGAAAACGACATACTTTTCATATTCAAGAATCCAAATTTATTTTATAAAATCGCCGAGACACCTTGTGCTGTACCTTGGCTATCTTAAAAATGAATTTTCCGTAAAACGAAACGGTCGTTCTATTACAAATGAAATAAATTATTAAAGGAGATTTAACTCAACTCCTAGTGCAATTTAAAAAGTTGGACATCCCTACAGCGAGCCCTGGGGCCACCGGTAGGTGAGTTAACTATAGAGAAGTCATAGGGGAATATACCGGCGGGTTTCTATACTTCAAGTTTTTCACAAAATTAATAAGGCTGTCGCATATATTTTTATTATTAAAAAGGCATACAATATTTGTGGGGAGAGGAATGAACTCTGAAATTAGGAAATTATATAAATGATTGATACTGTCACTGTGTGCCGGACAAGCGAGAAATATGGATTCAAACACGCATTTTCATTAAAAAAGGTGCCTCAGTAATATTAATTTTAAATAGATGGTCCGGATTCCTGCCATGACCAAATTTTAACCGGGCAGTAGTGGTGCTATAGAAATGTGGAAGGCTGTGGGGTGAGTACCACGAGTTGGTTTTGATTTCTGGGTGTATATAGGAGTACTGCGTCAACCTATTAGAGTACGTATTTTCCTGCCTCAATATGATTTTCTTAGCAATATTCACAACTTCGTCCAGAAGTACAATTTGTTTTAGCCAGTTGATCGACTATGTCGTTTGGTTGTATTCCTGAATGGCTCTTCACCCAATAAAATTCCAGGTCGATTGAACGTTTTTTTAAATTATTTAAGGCATTGAAAATATCTTTAATGATGGGGTGCATTTGAATCCTACTAGCAATGTAAAAAATCGACATAGTTGCCACACCGTTATACTTATACATATGTATATATGAACTGCTAGTACGGCGCATGAGGCCAGTATC
>JARFOC010001318.1:0-12139 GCA_031763485.1 Osmoderma eremita
TACACTAGATTGGTCTATAAACCCACCAAGTTTCATTTAAATCGGTGAGACACACTTGCCTGCCTTCCCTTGTTAGACACGTTCAAACATGATTACTGGTGTGATTTAGATATAATTTGATCACGGGTGACACCAGTTGTGACACCTGTTTCCAATTTTATCCCATATCGTACTTATAATTGCTAAAAACGATACACAAACGGTAAATACAAGATCAAACAAAATTTAATGTAGTTCAGTTTTATTACGCCCATGATAACTTTGAAACTGTAGATGGATATATATAAATCGCAGGGATAACTGACCCGGATATCACACCGTTTCCACGATCCCGCTTTGAACTTCTTTATGTTTTGTGGATTCGTACCTGTAGAGATTATATTTATATTTTATAATGTCGGAACCATAGACTCTGTTCGGAGTTCACAAATGCTTTACACACATATATATTACGTATGTATATATGAACATTTATATTTATATCTCGGCTTTGTTACGTTCTGCTGTTTATCTTTCGTTCTATTGAAGCTATATTGCGTATTTTATTTTTATAAGGTTATTTATGTATTTGAACGGCGGAATTTTTTCCAGGTCAATGCTTAGGATAAGGGATAAAACAATGTAAGTGTACCTTACATAGACTTCGGGCGTGTGCTTTGGGAAATATTAAAATCGTATCATACTGAAATACGTAGGAAATATGTCGGTAATTTTTGTAGTACTCTATTGCAACTGGAGTCGTTTATTATATAATAATAATTTGCTATACAGGTCGTGCAGGCCCAGGGCTAATAAAATACTAATATTAGGAACTTTCTAGAAGTGCTCTACGGACCTGTATTTCTCCATTTTCGCCTCTTCTCTACCATCTCCCTCCAATTTCTTATTTTAATTTTTTTTTTAGATCTACTTTATTCATCCATCTGTCTCTCGATTTCCCCGTTCTCATTTTCCCTATTGGTTTTCTGGTAAGGGCTAACTTAGCTAACCTCTTTCTGCTTTGTCTTTCTGCCTGCTCCAGCCATCTTATTCTTTGGGCTTTGGCAAACCCTACCAATATCGTAGGCTTTCATATTCTTGTTCTACTTCTAGATTTGTGCGTCCTCTCCATCCTTCCTCGGTTCTTATTCCTCTATATATAGCACGCAGCTTCTCTCCCATATTTATATTGCTCCTCTTTCACCTTATTCAGGAGATACGTCTCACAGGCATATGTGGCGGTAGGTCTTATGGATTTATAGATCCCCTCTTTTGTTTCCTTTGATACATGCTCTTCATGGTTCCATATTTTCGGTTTCCTTTTAGATTTCTTCTTCTTCACGCCGATTTTCTTCAATAGTAACCCCCAAGTAGACAAATTTACTTACTCCGTTTATTATACAGTTTTATTATTACGTTCATTTTCTTCATGTCATTTTCTACTTGTTCTTTGGTCTACTTTTAGCGGGATTCCTTTCTGTTATAGTTTTTATCGTCTCTTTCTCTTCTCTTCTAAATACATGTTCGTACCATTCTACTAGCCTTATAAGTTATTTTCTCCATAAATAATTTGTAGCTTATCTGAAATCTCTCATGCTTTTAAGCCAACTGATTACGAGTGTACAGATTTATACACTCTCTCACAATCTTCCATTTTTCCCAAACCAATTTGAAGTAATTTTTTGCATTTAAGCTTGATTTGAACTTATTAGAATTACCCTCTCCTTATAGGAAATCAACTTTTGGCCCAAGTTAGCTTTCTCTTTTTACATATATCGGCCGTCATAAATAAATTTGATTTTGTCTATTGGCTCATGATGGTCGTAAAATGATCAGAAGACGTACTGGACAAAGAAGAAGCTTGTAGTGTCCCCTACGGCTCTTACACAAGGTGTTATGGTGTGCGGGCAATCAACCATGGAGCTAGATCTTCTCTGGTAGTAATTTATGGAACACTACATTAATAATGTAATGTATCACTGTTAATACCATATTCTCAACAACTGGCAAATCCAATTTTTCCGCGGAATAATGCGAAGGCCATATACCGAGAGGGTTACTATGGAGATTTTGGATAATGCTATCGATCGCTTACCATGGCCATTCTCCTGCGGTGGAATTGTCACCAATAGAATACGTGTGGGATATTGTCTGACAGAGGATCGTAGGATCATACCTTGCTGAAATTTTCACCATTTCTTAATACAAATAAAATTAATATTTCCTGAAAATTTTGTAATGTTCATTTACTTATGGCGGCCAGAATATATTGTGCGATTTCCTTTGAACGGGATGTGCACTCATCATACATATATTTCGAAATAAATAAGATACTTCTTCCCTCACTATACAAGTTTTGCAGAACTAATTTCCTATAAAATAATGCTGTAAGTTATTACTTTCTTTCCGCCTTTTCTGAGTTATCTTCTTCAGTCCTACATATTACACTCGTGTATACAGCTATAGAGCGCTTCTCTCCCAAGCAACCCGCGTACACGAGCTCTCTCTTCTTCTGCCTTCATTCGATTCGGGTCGAGTCGGCGTACGAAAGGAATTCGTTTTAATTAAATTCGAAGAAGACGGCTGGGTGCCGCCCGCGCGGGAAATAAGATGATCTATGTATGTGCTGGTCCGCCGGTCGTACGTTGGCCCGCTGTGTATGTATGTGATATTATTTGTTGAGCGTGAAAAATGGAACGAAAAACGTTCTGAATGCATTATTAGCAGACGTTCCTTTTCTTTTGCTTTGCTCGAGGAAAATTTATTGCCTCTTGTGTATAGTAGTTTGTGTGAGCAGTCGAAGAAATACAGCCAATTGAAGGGCAATTACTTTTTTGAGTATCGTCCTGATGCTTTCAATCTCTTAATATATTTTTGGGACTGTATTCTAGCTAAGGGTCGCTAGGCGTAGAGTGAACTTTAGTTAACATTTTAGAAAGGAATTAGGCTATGCAAATCGATACGCAATAATAATATTATCGTCTAGTAACGCGCCTATTACTTAGTTACTAACACGGACATTACATGGTAACAGCATACTACTTATTTGCGTGGATCATTGCCATATGCAATAGAAACACAACTCCATGCCTGCACCCTTCATACTACAACAACTGCCGCCTGGGGTTTCTTCTTCTTCGATGCCAACGTCGCTTAGAGTAACTGCACTCGTGCTTCTTTGCTCGCCTGGTTTCTTCTATCAATCCGTGAAATTAATTTGCAAAATTCTCCAAACCCCTATTTGTATTGTATAGGGTTATACAATACAAACATCGTATGTGTTGTAATTTTACAATATTTAAAAATGAAATATCCTTTTGTATAGTTGAAAATCTAAAACTGCTGAACAATAATTATTATGGAGGAGACAAAATTAAACAAATACATAAATATATTTAATCTTCCAGAAACAAATCCAGAACTGCGCTGCTTTGTTCTTCCAACAATCTTGGCGATACACTGACACAACAAATTCAGGCCATTACTGGGGAGGGATACCCTAAAAACACTTCCCCGTCTTGCCGTACGCGCCGCGAAATATATTAGCTACCACTTTTTCCCCGCAGTCCAAAATAAATATCGAACATTAATTTCTGGCCCGGAAGAGATAAAGACGTAAATATGTCACCCAGAAGGGGAGGAACACCCTAACGCTCCCGGCGAGAAATTTACGGTTCCGCCACCACCCAATCACCCCTAAGTCGATGCAGAGCCGAAGCCCTGGCCTTCGAACACAGGAATAGGGGTGAAACGGAATTGGTCGTTCTGAAATTCTTCATCGTGTTGCATCGATTGTTGTATTGTTCCTTTAGATTTTGAGGTAATGTACTCGATTCTCCTTTTGAAGGGGATGAGGTTCATTAGTAGGCTTAGGATAATTATGCACTAAAAAGCTTCAAAATATGCATGTAAGCATGCACCAAAAATATCAGGAATATGCACTTAAATATGCATTAAAAAAATTAAAGAATAAATACATTTTTTTATATTATATTTATTTTTCCCTCAAAAAAAATAAAAATTAATGAAACCATAAGAACAAGTAATAATTACATTTAACTATAACATATACAGCAAATGTTCAAAAGTAAATTTGCGCCTATTGTCGGCTAGAATATGTTTGTATTGCGAAAAAATTCTTTCGACATCACACGACACTATCGGTGCAAATTCATAGTTTATAATGGCACTGGCACTTAAATGTTAATTTTTTTTATTAAGGATTGTTTTATTTTGCAACACATCACTCATATTCTTTAGCTGGTGACACCCGGTATTTTTTGACAGAACTACATTTAATTTATTGACAAAACAGTTATTCTGGAGTTCCGATAAAGGTTTCTTCTATTACTTCAATGCTGTCTTTTAAAGGTAACCCTTTAGCGTCCAGTATAGAGATTGCAGTCGAAATGCACGCCAGATTAGCTCGAATAAAAATTAAATCTTCTCGAATGCCTATTTTTCTCAGAATACCTTATGCGCTGAGCTTCTTCAGATTCGAATTCCTCAAGAATCCTCTTAAGAATCTCAAAATGTTCAGCGTAATATACAGCAGCGTCGATCCAAGTTCCCCATCTTGTAATGATTGGCGAGTGTGGAAGTGGAACGTCCTCTGCAATTTTCCGAAACCTCTGGACACGACTTGGTGCTTTAATAAAAATCTTTTTTACGGAGGATATCAGCATATTAACGTTTGGATATAAGACACGAATTAATTCGGCCACTCGGTGTAAACCATGTGCTACACAGGTCACATGTGTCATGTTTGGATACAAAACCTGTAGGCAACTCATAGCTTTGCACATATATGGTGCCGAATCAATACAAACCAGTAGTACTTTTTCGTATAAAATCCGAGACCGCTACAATAAACTCAGAGAATCGTTGGAAAAAGCTGCGACTGTTGAATGATTCGCTTTGTCCAACACTTTTAAAGCCCGCACATATGATTTACCTCTTTCTTTATTAACTCCTAATATACCAAATATAAAATTTGCAATGCATCTCTGTTCCACATCAGTGGTTTCATCCAACGACACCTAAATAAAATGATCTTTTACTTTTTCCTTTAATTTGTTTAATGTTGTGTTATAGAAATCGGAAACATAATACTTTCGTAATGTTGGCTCGCCTGGAATGATTTGTTTCGTATGCTTTTCGATAAAATTGCGAAAAACTTCATTCCTTAAATTTAGCTAACGGAATGTCAATGCAAATAAAAGCCGTACAAAGTTCTTCAGCGAATACAGAGTGTTTAGGTCCAGGCGTCGGTAAGCTGGGAATTAACATTTGTCGTTCGTTATTTCCCCTTTTACGATTTTTATTATTTGCATGTTTTCTTGTTTGGAGATGCTGCGTCACTTGAAACTTCTTTACTGCTGTAACTTGAACATCGCAGTATTTACAAAATAGCACACTCCCATCTGTTGTAAAATGACTATAGTCTTTTACAAATTGATTTAAGATGGCACTTACACACCTTTCTTCTTTTGGCATCTTGATAGATGTTAATACTTTCGTAAGTAGCACACAACTAATGAAAAGACGAAACAAGAAATAATAGCATATTTGTAATTTCAACAGAAAATATGCATTAATGCTCTGAAAAATGAAAATATGCATTTATCGAAAAAAATACCTAAAATGTGCATTTTCATATGCAGATATGTAAATGCATATTTATCCTAAGCCTATTCATTAGTAGTGATTCTTGTGGATCTGAAGTATGATGCGTGTGGTTGTGGGGAGAGAATTGTGAAAGCGTGTGCCTTTACGGTAAATGAGACACAATCTTAACAAAACAAGTACCAATAATGGCTTCAAGAGACGTAACCAAACATTTATGAAAAAAGATATTTTGGTAATTTGCAAAGAGAAAAATGGGAGAACGGCTTTTCTAAAGTACTAAATAGTTATTGGCACTCTGTAATGATGGTCAACGTAGCTTCTCTTGCGGACTAGTTGACTCTTGATTCGTCTTATGAAAGGAACGACTCCATCGGACCCATTACTTTGGACCTCGCAAGTGGTTATTTTGGCCTAGAAGCAGGAGAAATCTCCGAGCAAGTTGGCATCGTAATTCGTTAGAAATTTCTGGACGAGTGTATGGGTTGGAATAGATGATGGATGCTCTAAAACTGGTAACAAAGGTTCGAAGTAAAAAGGGATCTTGTTTTTACGTATGTTGTATGATTATTGGCTTGCAATGTTCTTGTATTTGATAGGATTGTTTCTGATTAAATAAAAAGGTCTGAAAACTAGAATATTACATCGGTTATAAAAATACTAGACGGATGAAAAGTTGGATGATGGATGACTGGGTTTAAAACTTGGAAAATCTTAAAAATATTTACTTGTATCTTTGATTTAACTTTATTTTCCAATATAATAGAGAACATCCTCTGTATTATCGATGAATACTCCACCAGGGCACTGTTAGTCGAAATGTCCCTGTACGATGATGAACCATCTACCACTCAAACCCCCAAATATTTAACTTTATGTATCTACGTTGAGGTGAAAAAGGTAACCAAGAAATTGTAACGAATATCCTGTCGTGGAGGAGCAAATACTCTGTACCGACGGAGATGCGTCTACGGTAAATGTTTTTATTACACAACGGCCACACAGACCTCTCTTTTTTGCTCAGATGTTCTCGGAAAGCCATGCAACAAATCGTCTCCTCTTGTTGTATTTACATACACATGTAGCGGGAGCGGAAATGGAAGGGAATTCTTCGTTTAATTTAAAGTCCCTCTCGTATTCTGACAGTGAAAAATTCCCTTATATACATATATCTTCTAGCGGACGTATGCTTAGAATGTGTCATTTCTGTTTTGAAGATATACGTAATATTTGGAGCAATACATTGCATACATGTACTGTGTTTTGTAAATTGTAACGTATCCACTCGCGTGTATGTATTTCTCATGTTTTCATAAAGCAAGTACAGTATCTTTATTACGACAGAAAAGTAGGGAGGTGAATTGGAACGTCAAGGACCGTTAGAGGAGTTGGTTTGCTTCATTGTTGAAGCTTCGTTATCGTATGGGCAGTTGTTTTGATAGTATTTATATTCTTAAACAAGTATACCGGTTTTCTGTGTTACACTCTTTGATGCAATTGAATAATTGCTACTAATGTTGGAAGTGCAGTCATTATAACCCGTTACAATCCCTTACACAAGAAAGGGGATGTGAATAGTACAGAAAACTATAGACCTATAAATTAATATAATTCCGGTTTTTGCAAAAATATTTGATTACATTATGCATGATAAATTAGTAAATTATTTAAGACGTTACAATATAATATCAAAACAACAACACTGTTTTGTTGCTGGCATGAGCACCGATAGTGCTGTATCGCATTTTTCATCTGTTATATACAGATCCTTAGATAATCAATTTCTGTCCTTAGGCCTGTATTAATCACAAATATCTCTTTCACAAATTGTAATGTATTGAAATTAGGGTAATAGCACTCAGTTGGTTCAAATCATAGTTATCAAATAGAAACGGGTGTATCCTCAGAAAAGTGAGTTACAATGTGGAGGATCATCCCTAAGTCCAACTTCATTCATTATTTATATTAATGATATGTTAATATGTTTACATAATACTCAGTACCAATTCGTTAATTATGCGGACGATATAAATGTTATTGTCATTAACAGAAGACAAAAGAAGAGATTCAAAAAAAGCTAACTGCATTTGTTGTGAAATTCTAAAATGGATCAAAGATAATCAACTTATTATAAATAGTAGTAAAACCTCCTGTGTAATATTTTGTAGTAATAGAAACCCTTGTAGTTGTAACATAATGAATTTAAATGGTATAGAAATTGTTCACTGAAAATCCTGTAAAGTTCTAGGTTTATTTATTGATCAATATATTAAATGGTTGGAGCACATTGATTATCTAGATAATAAATTAGCAAGGGTATGTTTTGCTTTAAGATCGCTAAATATTCCTGCTATATAGAAATTCTAACAACTTTCCATTATGCTAACTTTGTAGCTACTATGCGCTACGGAATAATACACTGGGGCTCAGCGTCAGGTTTATCAAGGATTTTCTTAATGCAAGAAAGGGCATTACGCATAATTTATGATTTAAAACCTACCCAATCGCGCAAAATAATTTTTCGGGGAAACGCATATTAACTGTTTACGACATGTATATATTTTAAATGTATTGTTCTGCTTTTTAATTCAAGGAATGTTTTAGTAAAGACAATATACAACATACCATAAATACCAGACAAAAAGGATGTTCTTTTGTCAGCTAAGAACAACACTATAATGTATCAAAAAAGTCTGGAGTATATAGGTTGTTTATATATATGGAGTATATAGGCTTTTTAGTATAAGAAGTATAAGAACTTTAGCTAGTATAATAGAATTTAAATCAACAGTGAAGCATTTTCTTTTAAATTTGAATTGTTATTCTATGGAAGATTACCTTAACAATTGGTTTCATTAATTTTATTTTTTTGTATTTAAATTTATATTTTCCTTTGACATGTTTATACGTTTTATTATTCCAGCCGGTGTTACTCATCTATCGGGATCAAACCTTGATCCTAAGTACAGATGAGAGTCCGCCAGAGAACTTTTCTGGTTAATTAGAACGGCTATTATTTTTCACACGACTGTACGTATGTTTCCTCGGGGCATCTCATCGAGTAATGATACGAAATCAAGAGTTACAAACACAAAGTACATACAGTAATCTAGTAATTATTTCGACAACGATATATCCCAGTCTATTGTATGACTATCACAAGTCTCGTCTGGCGAACAGAGTCCTAATTTAATATTTAAATTAGGACCACAGTCACCCACCATTTAAAACAATCCTTTCCATTCCCCAACTCGTACTGTGTATAACAACGTCGCTGCGACTTCAGTGATGTGGAACCAATCCCCTCCTACTAATTCCGATATATCACCTTCACAACTCGTTACCGGATGGCGCCAGTTTCGTGGTCCTGATCTCTCCTAGGTGTTTTGGGACGAACAATTGCCGCTAAAATTTCTCGACGCTCGCAATATTTTAACATCGCTTCTCGAATCTCTCTCGACAAGTGTCTAGAGCTCGCCTCGTCAGACCGTGAACGGTATTGTTTTTAGTGTTCGGAAAGTCTGCCGCTGCCGCGTTACCTATCGCTTCTGTTTTCCTCATTTCTCCGGGGACAGGGAGGGAGCTCTAGATAAATAATGGATGCTTTGTTAAAACGTGACGAAGGGTTTCTGACTACTACGAAGTATGGGGGAGATTATTCGCGTATACAAACGAAGGAGTTCTGGAGCGCCAGTAGTAATTGTGGAAATCACTTGTTGTTCTTTTTTTCTAAAATTAAAACTGTAAAAGTTATTGGAGATATTTTGATCTTTGCAACAAGAATGCTGATTACAATATAAAAAGCAAATGCAGCTTTCGTTAAAAGCGCTCAATCGAAAACTGATGTGATAGATAGTGTAGAGACTACACCACAGACGCATACACTAAACTGTTTTCGATGAAAGCAAAACACAATAAATTTAAATCTGTTAAATCATGGAAATATTTGGGAACATAATAAATCCCTTCTTTTTCGAAACAGTAAGCATAATTTTGGAATAAACCGAAGTCGGTTGTCAAAGCAAATTCCAAGATTATAGAAGGCATTACGTTTAGATATGATACCAGTCTTGATTTTTGATTCTGGATGTTAACCTTTACATTAATCAATCAATCAATCAACCTTTAAATTCTTGTAAACACACGAATCGACTAAGGAGTTCAGATTATCTAGCAAGAAAGAGATTCAAGGAGGTCATTGATACAATCAGTAAAAGGGAGCGGCCCCAGAATGGAACCTTGAAGTACGCCGTGTCGGAAAGTAAATTTAAAATGGCCAAGGCCGTTGTAGTGGACATAATTCAATCTATTGCCGAGATAGGACATAAAAAGTTTACAATACATTGGACTCATACAAAAACATACAAGAAGAATTGAAGATAAAGAAAGATGTGACTACCTGTTACAGTTTAAACTATCTACAACTTCACAGTACCAAAATTAACATTCATTTCCTTTGTATACATTTAAAACTACCACTGTTTCAACAAAGTTTGAAACGCTACTTCTATATTTGTCTTAATTCATCTCAGGAAATATTGCAGGCTGCGGCTAAGTTCCAAACGAACTTTAACCAGAAACTTTATCTGCGAATAAAATAACAGCTCTTCTACTACTTACCGCAGTAGTCGGTGGACGATCTTGGAGAAATGCAAACATTAGAACTAAAAAGCAAATGATATTTTAAAAGAGTTCAGATTTAATTACGCCTTTCAACAGCAAGATTAATGAAGTGAAAATAAAACTTGCAAAACTCTACCGACTTCCATGGATAGATTGGAGTGGGCGCCGCATTTAATACATTTTTAATTGCGATTTTTGCATTTTAATCTGGCTCGGCAACACCGCCGGACTTGGGAAACCCAATTAATTTGTCAGTGTCACTGCTATTTTCTCCTTGTTCTGTAGGAACGCGGGGTTGCCTTGCAATTTACAGGTGGCGCTAGTGGTCGTTAGTGCTCAGTCATTAATAGTAGTATAAGTTTAATGAATTTTGCATGATCTCGCGATTGTGTCCTGCGAATAATTTGCCATTTTATGCACTCTATAAATTATGGTAATCGATTTCGGTTTTAAGTAAGTTGTGTTTCCGTGAAACGTATACTTGTAGTTCCATTTATTTTCGTTTGAAACCGAAGGATAAAGTTGGGAACAAACTATTCTGCGGTTTAAATTAGTTGTTTGTGCTATTAAAGTTAAATTCGCCGTTTCTCCGATGATTATTTTTTATATACAGGGTGATCCAAAAACATGTTATGACAGCTCACCTTTTTTTCTTAATGGAAATACCAGTTTTTATTTCATTTCTAAATTCTGAACATATTTTATGTATCATGTTGTATACCTGAATCAACTGTTTTCGAGAAAAATGCAATGTAACTTAATATTAATATTATTTAGTTAGAAAAACTAGTAAAATGCAACAAAAAATAAAAATTATTTTATCAAATGTTAGAAATGACTTCCACCAACTTCCTGGGAGTATCCGAGACGATATTGAAATTCCTGCAAAAATTTATTAAGTATCTTAGGTTCTATTGATCTCATTTCATCTCTTATCCTTTTCTTTAAGTCTTCGATGTTGTTTGGTCGATTAACGTAGACCTTACAGTTAAGATAACCCCACAGAAAATAATCTAAAGGGGTCAAACCTGGAGATCTGGCCGGCTATTCAATTGGACCCCGTCGACTAATTCATCCGAAGCTCCATCTTGCTGATACAATAAGAAATCGTTTGAGGTGTCAGGACCATCTGAATCAGGGTATAAAGTGGCACGACATGGTACTAGGTCATCTTCTAAAAATTCTAAATATCTTTCGCCATTTTGGTTTTCATCAAAGAAAAAGCGCTCCAAAATCTTGTTTTCAGCAACGCCAGCCAACAAACATTAACAAGTGCCAGGAAACATTAGCTTTTTGAGGATATTGGGTATGACATTCCATTATCCAGCGGGGATCTTCAATATCCCAATACCGATAGTTTTGCTTATTTACACCTCCATTGAGACAAAACGTTGCCTCATCCGAAAAAATAATTCGTTTTGAAAACTTTGGATCGTTATTGCACAAATTCGTGAGTATCTCGCAAAATTCAAGTCGTCTGTTCGTCTGGTTGGTGCAGATCTGATTTCCCAAAGCAATACTGCGGCTAGGCTTATGGTGGTCTTCTTCAGCGGCGAGTAATACATTTAGCTGTATATCTTCTGATACCGTAAGCCGATCTTTCGTATAATTATCCCTGACGCGACCTAAATCATGATATTTTTCTCTATTTTGCTGACAGTAGATTGACATATTGGCTTCCTTGGCATTAAACATTTCGCAAACTTCATTTTCAGTGCACATCCTGCACACCTGTTTACCTTTTATTGCATTCAGTAGACACGGTTTAGTACTTGCTGAGTAACGCTTGGCGCTATTATCGATTTCGTGACCAATCAGAACGAAGCATGATGACACGTCATTTCCTGAGATTTATGTCATATTTATGTAATTGTTCGCCATTTTTAAACTCGTATTGTTTGTATTCGGAATC
>JARFOC010001318.1:12239-22879 GCA_031763485.1 Osmoderma eremita
GAAAGCGATAGTCACACAGAGTACCGTTTAGGACGAGAATCGCCAGCGGCTCTCGACATCGATGCTCGCTTTCAAGCGGTCGACGTCGATACAACACAGAGTCCCACTGCTGGTGTAGTAACTGAGTAGGTGATCTGTTCGGATAACCAGGAAACAACCGAAGGCAGAGTAATACAATAGGCATCAAGCAAGTCAAATCAGTATACCAAAACATTCGGCAAACATAGCTGTGTGTTGGCGGCATCCATAGGGATAATGGCCTGTTACCGCGACCGTTGTTGCTCTATCATTGAAGCGTCGCTTGTATTTCCAGGTAAAAATGTATTTAGTTGGAAATATTGATGATTAAGGTAAATTTTGGCACATACTATTATCTACGTCAAGTTCCTGTGTTTGACACCGTCAGGGACTTGAGGGTGCTGTTTGACACTCAGCTCTCTTTTGGAGGTTATATTCGCCAAATGTGGCTGTCTAGTGCAGCCATGTTCGGATTTATTATTAGATCTTCGAAGCACTTCAATGATCCGGACTTACTGAGAACGTTATACTTTGCATATGTCGTGAGCCGACTCGAATATGCATCTATTGCATGGTATCCCTATTATCAATGTTATCAGAATCTTATTGAAAGGGTGCAACGAAGATTTCTGAAGTTTCTGTCGTTTAAGATTGGTGGCGTATATACGGTAAGGAATATTGACTACAAATTACTATTACAGCGCTATCGATTGCAAAGTCTCTCTGGAAGAAGAGAGTTCCATAGTGCGCGTTTTCTTTATAAACTAATACATTGTCAGGTGAAGTGTGATTTCCGCAATAGACTTTCATGTTCCTCGGCTTTCTTCCTGTAATGTTTCGTCTTTTTGCGCAGTGTAGAATTATACAGCGCGTCTCAAAAGTTATGGTCAATTTTATATGCAAATCACTGTAGATTCAAGGTCTTGTGCATGCAAACAACACAGTCTAAAATTTTTCTTTTACAAACACAGGATTTTTGATATTGGTTCACTTTTATAGCAAGGTGACATTTTTTTCAAAATTGTCAAAACTGAATACAGGGCGAGTCAAAGCTCAAATATATTCATTTTTAAATTATTTTAAATGGATCACCCTGGTTTTATATCATAAAAGAAAGAATAGTTTAGGTACTTTCATTTTTATTAAGCACTCTCTATATCTAAAGTTATTAATTTCTATGATATTTTGAAGTCTTTTTTATAAAAGTGAGATTTTTTTATATTATTTTAATATAATGAGTTAATCCTGGAAAAATGACAGTAAGACAGTCTTAAGCCTTCATTACTAGCTAGGAGATTATGTAATTGGACAACGTTTTTTTTATGAAGTACGAGTGAATGGTCAAGTTTATTTAGACTTTTTAGAAAATCATTTACGGTTGTTATTGGAAAATGTTCCCCTAAACTTTCGTCAAAGAATATGGTATCTGTACGATGAAGCTTCGTTGCTTCACACTAGATTAATACACGACCATTTCCTTGAGAAATGGACAAGGAGAGGGGAACCAATTGAGTGACTAGTTCGATCACCGGAGTTCACTAAAATTGACATCTTCATGTGCTCATATGCAAGAAATAGCTTTGTATAGTAAACACCATCAACTACACGAGGTGATATGAAAAACAGTATAAGAGAAGCATTCACGAGTTTAATTAAAAAATGTAAGACAATCGCTTGATGAACGGCTGCAATGTTGTATTGGTGGATATTTTGAACATTTATTATATAGAACTACATTGTAAACAGTTGGGTTAATTCAATGTTAATCATTAGTGTAAGTTATAAATGTTTGTATTTTATGGTTGTATTAAACATTAATTGTCATTTTTCCACGACTAACTTGTTATATTAAAATAATTTCAAAAGACCTCACTTTTTAACCTTAAAACATCCTTAAAATATCTTAGAAATTAATGACTTTAGGTATAGAGAGTGCTTAATAAAAATGAAAGTAACTAAACTATTCTTTTTTTTATGATATAAAATATAGGGTGAGACATTTAAAATAATTGAGAAATGAATGTGTTTGAGTTTTGACTCGCCCTGTATTCAGTTTTGACAATTTTGAAAAATGTCACCTTGCTATATGAAAGTGGGCCAATATAAAAAATCTATGCTTGTAAAATAAAAATTTCAAACTGTCACTTGCAGTATACAAGACCTCGAACTCACAGTGATTTGCATATAAAATTGACCATAACTTCTGAAACACGCTGAATAATGCAACGAAATTGTATATTGGAGGTGTGAGTCATGAGTAGGCTTAGGATACTTATACACTAAAAAACTTCAAAATATGCATGTAAGTATGCACCAAAAATATCAGGAATAGGCACTTAAATATGCATTAAAAATCAAAGAATAAATACATTTTTTATATTATATTTATTCTTCCCTCAAAAAAAAATAACAAAAATTAATGAAACTATAAGAAGAAGTTATAATTACATTTAACTATAACGTAGTATAACAAATGTTCAAAAGTAAATTTGCGCCTATTGTCGGCTAGAATATGTTTGTATTGCGAAAAAATTCTTTCTACATCACACGACACTATCGGTGCAAATTCATAGTTTATAATGGCACTGGCGCTTAAATGTTCTTTTTTTCATTAAGGATTCTTTTATTTTGCAACACCACTTATATTCTTTAGCTGTTGATACCCGGTATTTTTTGACAGAACTACATTTAACTTATTGACGAAACAGTTATTCTGGAGTTTCGATAAACGTTTAAGTATATCTTCTATTACTTCAATGCTGTCTTTTAAAGGTAACCCTTTAGCTTCCAGTATAGAGATTGCAGCCGAAATGCACGCCAGATTAGCTCGAATAAAAATTAAATCTCGAATGCCTATTTTTCTCAGAATACCTTGTGCTTCCTCAATGCTCTGAGCTTCTTCAGAATCGAATTCATCAAGAATTTTCTTAAGAATCTCAAAATGTTCAGCGTAATATACAGCAGCGTCGATCCAAGTTCCCCATCTTGTAATGATTGGCGAGGGTGGAAGTGGAACGTCCTCTGCAATTTCCCGAAACCTCTGGACACGACTTGGTGCTTTAAGAAAAATCTTTTTTTACAGACGATATCAGCATATTAACGTTTGGATATAAAGTACGAATTAATTCAGCCACTCGGTGTAAACCATGTGCTACACAGGTCACATGTATCATGTTTGGATACAAAACCTGTAGACCCCTCATAGCTTTGCACATATATTGTGCCGCATCACTACAAGCCGGTAGTACTTTTTCATATAAAATACCAGACGGCCACAATAAACTCAGAGAATCGTTGAAAAAAGCAGCGACTGTTGAATGATTCACTTTGTCCAATACTTTTAAAGCCAGCACACATGTTTTACCTCTTTCTTCATTAACTCCTAATATACCAAATATAAAATTTGCAATGCATCTCTGTTCCACGTCAGTGGTTTCATCCAACGACACCCAAATAAAATGATCTTTTACTTTTTCCCTTAATTTGTTTAATGTTGTGTTATACAAATCGGAAACAATATTTTCGTAATGTTGACTCGTCTGGAATGCTTTGTTTCGTATGCTTTTCCATAAAATTACGAAAAACTTCATTCTTTAATTAACTAACGAAATGTCAGCGCAAATAAAAGCCGTACAAAGTTCTTCAGCGAATACAGAGTGTTTAGCTCCAGGCGTCGGTAAATTGGAAATTAACATTTGTCGTTCGTTATTTCCCCTTTTACGATTTTTATTATTTGCATGTTTTCCTGTTTGGAGATGCTGCGTCACTTGAAACTCCTTTACTTGAACTTGAAACTTGAACTTAGTACTTGCAGTATTTACAAAATAGCACACTCCCATCTGTTGTAAAATCACTGTAGTCTTTTACAAATTGATTTAAGATGCCACTTACATACAACTAATGAAAAGAGAAAAGTTGTTCGTTGACCTACATAATTCCCGGTAATCCCCTTAATATTTCCAGGTAGTATGGAACTATTACTGCACTATATATAGTAATATAAACTACTAAACAGGTACATTAATTATTTTGAATACACAATATTTGGAAATATTAAGAGGATTACCGGCAATTATAAACAATAATAAACTGAATTGCAATTTGCCTAAGAAATTTTTAATTAAGTCAAATCCAACTGGTAAAAAACATTGAACGAAATTAAGACAAAATTCACTTATACATGTTAATTTTAAGTTAATTATAGAAATAATTCGTTAAACTCCACAGTTTTTAATCCGGATCTGTGCTGTAATTAGAGTACGTCTAATTACGTTCTTTGTAATTCAGATTCACTTGTGCCGGTAATCCGAAATGACGACTAATATTTTCCGTGGTACGCTGAGGTTGGTCTTTGTAAAGAAGATGCCATGCACTGACGCCACACATGATCGACTACCAAACAAATGCACCCTTCCAAATGCCAACGCATAATCAGGCTACTAATCTGCGTTCGAGCAGGTGTACTAGGCAGTCGGGTATTTCAAAGGTTTCGCCAACTGTGGTATCGTAGATTAAGTGCACAGCCCGCGCGAGTGTGTAGTTAATGGCACGTAATTTGACAACAAGTATTAATTACAGCAGTTTCATCTTACAACTTTGGAAGCTGAAGGTTTAGATAAATTTGCCTAGAAGTGTGAATGGTGATATACGCATTAACTGATAAAAATGAAAGTGACATGAATGGTATAGAACTTACGAATGAATTACAGTTTTTGGAAAGTTCTGGTGAAAATGTAGCATTGCCGGTCGAAACTCTAAGATGAATCGTGGTAAACAACTTAACAAACTCCTTTCCTAACATTTATATTTCATCACCCATTTTATTAACAATTCCAGTGTCAGTAGCTACAGCAGAAAGGTCATGAGTCACGAGAGATTGGCAAATTTTAGATATAGATATACTTATAAATCAATAAAAACAAAGCCCCAAAGGTTCAAATTTCCTTTGTTTAAAACCGTTTCAATATTTGTCAAATATTTAATATACAAGTGCTGACAAACACCATAAGCCATTGTATATTTAAAGCAAAGTACTCTACAAAATATTTACGGAAGGTTTCTTGTACACATACAGAAAGCTGCACTATTAAAGTTCTTTTAAAATTGAAAATGACTTTGTGATTCTATACAGAGATATGAAGAAAACTTAAACGAGTAATGGTCGCTATTAAAGAAATTAAATCTGGGCAACAAAAATAAGATTGATCAGTAAAAAGAAACTATTTAAAATAGCTAAAAGTATTCTTTACAACACTTAAGAGGTCGGTATAATGCTAGGGAAGAGGACGTAAAACAAAAGGAATCCTTACAATCAGAAACACTTCGTCAACTCTGACTAAATCTTGATCCGTTCACGGACTAGAACTGGACACGGTGGAAGACGTAACCCATCTATACATTCGATCTAAACACCGCAAGAATCGTAACACCGATTACGTAACCGACTTCAATAAAAGAAACAAACGAACGCATTAATCTATAATGAACATCTAGACCAGTACGTTGAGATAATATTTTTCCAACCCACCTTAATTACAACGACTAAAACAAAGCAACGTCACTAACGTGATTTGATTTCTGTGTAAGTTGTTGTATGTTGGTTTCTCTTTTCTTTCGTGTATGAAACCATAAGAAGTCAGCAAGAATGAAGCGCCATTGCATTTAATCTAAGATGTAAGTAGTACTACTTCACACAAATCATTTTAACAGTTCTCGCAAACTGTGTGTCTGCTCTGTGTAATCAGTGGCGTACATATTTGTATTTTTTTTGATTTACTATTAAATATTTACTTTTATTATGGTTACTTACTGTACGAGAAGAAGAAACTATTCGTATTAGTTTCAAAAAACAAAACTGAAAACATAGATTGGATGTATTACCATGTAGTAAAACATTAAAGCAATTATGTACGTTAATATCACAATTATTAGACTATAGATGCGTAAAACGTTGTAAGGAAGTTTTTGGTAACGTGAGGGTCATGCAACCACAATAATCTAGTAACCATGAATGATAACTATTCACTTCCTACGAATAGCAAGTGCATAAAAACAATTATTGTGTTAAAATTAATTTGCGGCATTTGGTTATTCCATAAATGCTTAATATTCCTAAAACTAACGATTAGATTATTTTTAGAGTAACGTAATGTGGTGTAGTGACCAACTTCCTGGTGACAAATGGAAATTTGCTCTTCTACGTATCCATTTTCTTGACACTTCTTGAAATTTGTGAAAAATCATAATAAGAGAAAAAATAATAATAATATATACTTTATTACCCAACAGTACAATAACTATTTACAGGATAATATTACAAAATTGGAACAAAGTTAAAAGTAGTGCAAATAATTAAATTACAAGTTTATTATACTTGAAGTTTGACAAAATAAGTAAACATAAACATAAAAGTAAGCTAGAGAAAAGGGATCAGGATAGAAGTTGTTAATACTTCGTTGTTAATATGTGATACTGGCGCTTTGCGTAGCACACTTGTTCTAAATCTCGGTGGACGGAAGGATTCCACGGATCCAATATTATATTCTGGCACAACGAACTGTAGCTGTGATAGCAGGTAACATATGGGCAGTCGATTTTGTTATTTAAAGCATTAAGCAGATGGCGACCACTATATCTGTCTCTGCTAGTAGCTAATGATGTAACGCTATGTCTCTGCAGCAGATGACAATAGTCTGAACCTCTTGGAGGGTAAGTACCATCCAAGTTAAAAGACAAATATTTGAGAAATCTTTTTTGTACCCGCTCCAATGTTAGATTCAGGTATGTAGAGATAGGGTACCACACTACTGAGGCATACTTCATCTTGCTCCTCATCAGTGCATAGTATAGCACCTTCAGTGACCCCATATTTGTGAAGCCACGGCATGACCTAATCAGAAAACCCAACAGTCTATTAGCTTCACTACAATCCAAGAGCATATGCTGTGTAAAATTGAGTTGGCGGTCAAACATTACACCCAGGTCCATAATCTCATTTTTTCGTGATAAGCCGACGTTGTTAATAGAATAGTTGGCAAAGATAGGGTCTTTGAATTTAGTATACGAAACAACGAAGCATTTCTCGGTATTGAGTTCTAAACCATTTCTCACACACCAATCATGCACAGAAGTGAGGCTGTTTTGCAGACTGCAAGTGTCGACATAGCTGCTAAGGATTCTGTAGATTTTTAGATCATCTGCATAAGCTAGAACGTCACAGTCCAGCGATAATAACAAATCATTAATAAAGATGTTAAACAGCAGGAGTCCTAGGTTAGAGCCTTGTGGCACACCAGTACAGACTTTAAACATCCCGGAAGAAAAACCGTTGTAACTGACATAATTGTATCTATTTTCAAGATAAGACTCGATGAGCTTCGTCAACCCGTCAGAAAAACCAAAATATGCCAGCTTTTTTATTAATAACGCATGATCAATTACATCAAATGCTTTTGACAGATCTGTGTGTACAACGTCCACTTGTTGTCGGTTATCTATAGCTATACTTATAAACTGCGCAATATTAACTAAATTAGTAATTGTTGATCTTCCAGTGACGAAACAATGCTGATATGATAATTACTGTATGTGAATAATTTATAACTATACATAGGCAGTAATTAGTTTTACTTGTACGCATTGTGTTTTCAACTAAGGTACAACACAACTCCTTTGTATTTAATATAACCAAGCCTATTGAGAAGCACATTGTAATACAAAAGCTTTGGAACATTGTGCCAACTATTCTGTGTAAATTGAGACATATAGAAAATTCTATATTCAAAGTGGAAAGATTTGGAAATACTGCACGAACTCTGTCCGAATTGAGCTTGTTACACAACCTCTCCAATGACGTTACTCTTCTGTTAGCCCAATCTGAATATGATCCCGAGGAGTATAACAGTTGAAATCCCACTAATACTGGGCCACCGGCTAATATGACCATAAACCAGTGGTGCCCAAACCGTGTGGCTCTTTGGGCAAACTAACAAGGGAGTTCAGAATTGAAAGAGTTTGGAAACCACTGATACCATTCTTTCTTCCATCATGAATTAAGTTCGATTCATCTGTTCTGGGCAGCAAGGCCAACTCTATCTTCTCTTTTTAGTCTTCTGAGTCGCTGGGTGTATTGCGTTATTTGGGAAAATGATGTCATCCGCCGGGTTAACGATAACTCCTTCCACCTCGGCCGCTTGGTCCTATTGTGGAGCGGATAGCATCCTGTGGTGTAATTGCTAATGTTTAATTAACACCAAATCGTTTCCTCTTTTCATTAGTTGGTCATCTTCGTTTGGATCCATTCTTGTCCAACACATCACAAACCCTGAGGGGCCCAGACAACCACTGATGTATGCTGTACCAATAGAATCCTTTATCCACCCCAATTATGAATTTCAAATATAATATTCGATATATAGTATTCATATGTAATTGCTGTAACAAGAACTTCACTTGGCTTATTATTTCCCGAAGAGTTACTAAATCTCGCATATCTTCGAGATATCTTCATTAATTATTATTCAATCAAAAACGAAAATATAACAGTAGCCAATCAAAATTTTACTGTTCAGTGATCACCGTATTGCACCACAAAACTCATTAGTAAGATGACGTAGGTAAATGAAATTTATTCATAAGTTCCACGCCACTGTAAATACGGCACTTTACCACTCGTAAATATCTGTTACATTAAGATCGATCACCATTTGATCCGCAGCGAATGTCATTCATTCGTTCTGACAGGCGATCGTTACTACGATAATTATTAATTTGTATTAATTTTTACATGCAATTAAATTACATTTTCTCTCTCGCAACTTGACAGCCCCAAGCGTGCACCGTACACGGCATAGCATAGTCCGCCAGTTCCTAGTCGGCGTCTTTTGTTTGTTTTTTTTCTTTGGACGCTCATTTGCGTTTCGTTCTTGGTAGACTTACCCATATAGGTAGTTTGTTTTGTGTTATTTGTTGCTTGCCTATCATCGATTACAAGTGAAAGTACGCGTGTATCGAACCCACCTACATACGTGGGTACAGGTATTGCGTGTTTACCTGTTAATTGCCTTAAGTTAAATTAGGTGCATTATGTTCTGTGATCTTTTGTTGGTCGAATTGCACGGTGGGTATTTTGTATTGTACGATGCACACAAAAGAAGGTTTCTTTTTGTACCTGCGAGACAGTCGGCTTTGTTGCTTCTTGCTAAAGGACCACACAACTGCATGCAATCTGCTTCGTCAATTGCGTTATTTTTTAGCAATAGGCAAAATAACAATTTAAAAAATTATTATTATTATTTGAATGAACGACCACAAAATTATAAATGTAGATAGGTATATGAATGTTTTGAAAAAGTGTTTATAAAATAATTAAAATCAACAAAATGGTCCCAAAAACAAGGAACCATGCGCCATTACGTCAGTGTTGTGCAAATAAACCAACATCCGTGGCTTGCATGTTATGTTCATATTTTATTTTCTTCTTAGGGCTTTACTAAAAATAAATTTGTTAAAATAAGAATTATCAGTGTTGTGCTCTTCCAAAATGGATAAATTCGTCAATTAAAACAACAGAAATTATTTGTTAATGTTGAGGATGTAAAAATTATTTTAATAACTTCAATGTAGGTATTTCAAATTATGTTATCAAGATATTCGATATAGATATTCATAGCTTGAACAAAATACGCAATTTCATTATTCTTTTAGCTCGAAATCAAGAACACCTATAGCTGAATTGCCGAATTTTATGTTTGATGTGTACTTTTTCTTTTATAATATACCGATCACCTTCCCTTTTTAATTGGACATAACCAACCGCGTTTTACATAACTACAAGCAGTTAGCAGGATAAAATGCGGAAACAATGTTAGCGCAAGCTTTGATGGATAAACCATGTTACACTCGATACTGTCAAATAAATTGTGATATGATAATGATAGCCAACGTTGACGGATATTATTTACATAACACTGACGTCATAATCGTGTCAGCGATGAGATAGCGCTGGTGGTCATGTGATTTTCATTTGAATTCCTGAGTAATTGACCCCCTAAATTACCCAGTATTTAGAAAGCAGGTAGAAATATGTTTATGTAATTTCCTTATATTACGAGACCTTATACAGGGTGATGCATTAGTGTAGCAAAGCCCGATATAGCCGTTATCATATAAGATTTCAAAGAAAAATTATTTACGAAAATTGTAGGCAGTCTTAAACTTAACATTTTAAAATTATTTTCATATATGTATATATACAGGTGTTTCACATCACCAGGGTGAAGCAAGCATACCGTTTCTAAAATGAAGCACCCTATACATTATTTAAGCTTTGCCGTTTACGGCGAGGAGGTAAAATAACAAAGCCATTGAACATTTACATACACAAAAATACGCACTTACGCCCGGGGCTATGATAAGACAATGAATGACGTATGATGCTAAATATGTACAGTGAGTCACGAAAGGTTTCATACACCTACCAAATGTTAGAGGACTTCAAATCCAAACATTGTATAATGATGTAGTGTTTTTACTTCTTTTTAAAACAGAAAGCACCAGCTACATCATGAAAGCATTTATTATTTAAAACTAGGAAACATTACAATAAATATTATAAAACTGAA
>JARFOC010001318.1:24304-40637 GCA_031763485.1 Osmoderma eremita
GTATGTTGTTCCTCTTGTGCTTAGGGTTTTGTTTATAATTTCTTTGATGGTGAAAATGTGGTCTTGTATACTTCGTCTAAAACCACTTTGCGACTCTGTTAAAGATTATTTTAGTCAGTCTTTGAGTCCGTATTTGTTCATATACTTTCAGTGCATTACTTAATATAATTATCCCTCTATAATTGTCGCAATTTTTCTTGTACCCCTTTTTAAATATTGGGAGTATTATTCCTTTATAATATGATAAAACAAAACTTAAACTGATATAAAAAAATGATCGGTTGCCGCGACCAAGACAACAAATTATAAAGTTTGCAACAACTAATAGGGACGGTAGAGCTTGAAGAAAAAGAAGGCATAATAAATTTAAAGACATCGCCATTTCCGCATAGTTCAGAAACTTGGATGCTTCATTGATGTTTCATTTCAGAAACTGCGTAAAGACCGTCATCAGGATACAAACACCAAGTTCAGAAATAACAAAATCGGAGCACAACTAGATGCCGACAACATTAAGAGCTTCTTGAAAGAATGAAGAAGTATAGGAAATAATAACACTCACGTGTTATAAAAATGCATAATATCAAAGATAATCTACAACCATAAACCTCACGGAAGAAGAAGCACTGGCGGCTCCAGAAAGATCATATCCAAGAAGACAAATTCCTAAACAGAAATTGTAGCTGATGGTGAAATCGGGTTCTAACCTACTTTTTCTAAAGCGATAACATTTTCTATGATTATAACAAATTTGCTGCTGGATCACGTCTAGCTTTTGCAATATTCTGATATTAGTTTTCCTTATGTACTTTGTGCAAAATGTAGCAAACACATGAATAATTACGTTGCTTGATAGCTCTTTCAAAAAGAAAGTTCTAAATAATAGTTTTAGGAAGTAACCTCAGGTACAAATTAATGCGGAAAAGTTCCTTTTTTTTAGGGGGATAGGAATTGTGATTTATATATTCAGGAAGGAGCTTTAGAAAAGCTGGGTGTAAACCCATAACTTGTATTGTTCGTATTGTATCGGGTAATTTTTGATACGAACATAGAAACTCGTAATAAATACGGCATGTTTTTAATTACTACTGCCTTCTGTTGCGAAAACTGTTAAGTAATAGCGATCATTGTTGTTGGTAACATAATTATTCCGAACAACAATGGTTTCAAGTATATGCAATGCTTGCGATGTTAAAATATGAATTATATGACAGTGTGGGGGAAGTGAAACGCTGAATGAATTATGCACGGCTTTTAATTAACTCTAATAACTGCGTTTAATATCGGCGGCAATGATATATTACGGTTATTGTTGTCGGTGCTGTTGTTGCTCGCACGTACCACTGTTACACGCGCGGATAAAACTAAATGACCATTTAAAGGAAATGAAAGAAGATACAATAGCTCCCTTTTTTTGGAAGGCGTACCCAACCGGTTTTCATAGAAATTCTTGATTACCTATTAAATTGCATTAGAATTCCAGGAATTAAATTTATGTTTCAAGGTCAATACATCCAAAAGTGGAGATAATAGATAAAGCAAGGAATCAAACGTAAACATTAAGCAACATTCTTGACAGAAACTTGTTGTGTAGGTACTGGGAATAGAAGAAATTTCGAGGGATGTGAGGAGCTTAGAATGAACCACAGAAATGGATAAAATGCAAGAGAAAGACCCATAAAATTGAGTATAAAAAATTAATGCATTTACATTTTTACTACCTTATAGAACTTCCTTTCCTAATAAAGGTTTGTTTATGTTATAACTACTGTCAGGGGGGGTCTAGATTTTAAAACTACCGAACAATAGTTAATATTTAAAACATTTATTCCCAAATCTTTTGAAAAATTACATTTCCATTATCTATCCTTTTCGCTAGTATATAGGTACGCTGAGTAGCGATTTACCATTTTATTGGAATTCAATATTAAATTCCGGTGTTGAAGGTATTACGTACGATGAGTGTTATCATCGCGTCCAAAATGGAAGTGCATCTTAGGACATCTTAGAAACGATAAGATGTATAATGTCGATTAAATGAGATGAAAGTTACTTACTATTGAAAATAGGGAATTTCGATGTTTTATCAACGGCTGTAGATTCTTTAAACGAAGGATTCAGCGTGATAAGTTGTCGTAGTACAACTTTTACCACCGTCTTTTAGAAATATGAGGTAAATACAAGCTATAGCACTCACTACAGATAACAGGGAATTTTAAAATTTTACCTATGCCTGTAGGTTGCATAAAAGAAATATCAGCATGATATGTTTTTGCAGTACCACTTTAACCAACCGTCTTTTAGACATATTACAAGCTAAAGCTAAGCTATAGCACTAACTACAAATAATAGGGGATTTCTAAATTTTATCAAGGACTGTAGACTGCATAAGAGGAAATACCAACATGGTATGTTGTCATAGTACAACTTTTACAACCGTCTTTTAGAAATATAGGATAAAGACAATCTATAGCACTCGCTACAGACAACAGGGGATTTGAAAATTTTACCGATGACTGTAGACTGCATAAGAAGAAATAGCAGCATGATGTGTTTTTGTAGTACAACGTTTACCACCGTCTTCTAGAAATGTGACATAAAGGCAAGCTAACTACAATTAATAGGGGATTTGTAAATTTGACCAATGACTGTAGACTGCATAAAAAGAAATGGTATGTTGTCGTAGTACAACTTTAAGCACCGTCTATTGATGCGGCAATTAAAATGTAAAACTGCGTTCCGATCCTCCTATACGTAGGTGTATAGCTGCATACACAATTGATTCATTAGCGAAAGCATTTATGGGTTACTCTATTTGTGATTCCAGTGTTTAGAATATCTAAACTCACAATGTGAGAAAACATAACTAAAACTTATTAAGTACGCGGTAAATTTTCCGATTACAAACTCACAAAAACGAACCTCAATTTTAAAAATATTAGGTACACCTACCTATACATTGCAATCTGCTGTTTATGTAGTAGCAAATCATTCCCACGGATTCCCTATCATTGCAATAAATACGATCCCCAGATATTGATCGTAGATTTCCTATTCTCTTCATATTTCATCAACGCCAAAACTTGATTGTAAGGTGCTATTTGATGGTTAAAGTGTTTCTATTTTCGGTCCGTTCGACGACTGTAAACCGGTCGTCAATCCTACGCAAATAAATATCAAAGTATGCTACAAATCAAAGCTAAACGCGCGAACTTAAAATAGTAAAAAGCGGCCATAACGGCACTAAAATACGCGTAAACAGACAATGGAAGATCAAACTCAACGACTTACATCTATCGGGTCGTATCATCGGACCGCAGAATTCATCGATATTATTGCGTATTTATGTATCTGTCGGTATAAGTAAAACGCGGCGACTGATCGTTATAGGTCGCAGCCCTGATGCAATTATTATATTACCGCGCGAAACAAACGACGAGCGGTCATCCGTTTCATTTCGGTGAAGGAAAATAGCATGGTACATAGCAAAATAATAATGGCGCGGTGTATGTATTATCGGTATGTGTCCATGCGTACAATGTTACCTCTGTGACCATGGCCGACGATAATGTTGCACTATAAAAAATAATTTATTGATATTTAACCATACATTGTAATACATTTGTACTGGCATATACGTTGGAGTGATGCGGGAGAATTTATTTAAATGAAATTTACGGTCATTTTACAGCTATAAGCCAATAATATATGTGATTGTTGTGTAGGGTTTGAAAAAATTAATGCTAATCTTGATTCTTTTCTGTTTGGTAAGAAGAATTGGTTAGACATTTTCTAATTTATGATTAGAAGACAAGCAATTGAAATGATCAGGTGCGTCAAAAAAACAGATTCTTTCAGCAATAACAACTAAATATATTATTATGCATATCGTGTGCAAGAGAATTGAAACTTTTCCTTAAAAAGGTGGATTTCCGATATTTATTTTGAAGAAGTGCTTTCTGTTATTTCATTTTAAATTTTATTTTACCTTCGAAGGCTTCAATTTCGAAAACTCTTACAGCAAAAACTCTGACGGTCCCTGAAAGCCTTCGACCAAATTTATACCGTATCTTATTGTCATCCCAATACAATACTAAATGATTTAATCAGCGGTGTCTAACCACCTACGACTCGCGTCTGACACGAACAGCAAAATTTGTCCGGCCGGAGGAGGAGTTGCTTTGTCACTACGGTTTTTATTTAGTAACCAAGTTCCAACTTCATTTTGATAAAACGGGCAAAGGAACGCAATCACAGTTATTGCATTGGTTTTTCATCTCTTTGTTTGTTATATGTGTTATTGATGTTAAAATGTTATTAAAACTGATTAATAAAATTGCCTATAGAAGTAGGTGTTTACATTATATTATTTGTAATTTTATTTTAGACCATCAGTTTCCTGGAATAAAAATAACGATTATTAAGTGGTTGCACAGTACATCGGTACGATTCGCGCATTTATGTCCAGTGTTAATTTAATTAAATAATGGATCAAGTAATTCGAACAAACTAGTTCTACCATAAAGGTGAAACAAATAGGATGGCCATATTATCTAAAGGCAAAATCGGTTCTCATTTCTTTGAGGATAATCGATGAAGTAAAGTTACTGTCATTTCGGCTGAAAATGTAAAAAGGTTGACGAATATGACGAAAACGCCTCGATGTATCAGAATCTCACGCCAAACTTATATCCATAGTCCCTTTTAAAGAAATGTTAAAAAAATAAGTTGATTTCTTGCAAAGGTGATATTCCTGGCCTCCAAGGGGTCCCCGGATTCTAGTCAGGGCGACTTCTTTTAAGGGGGTATCTTAAGAAACGTTCGTACAATAATATACCGACAACAATAATCCAGTTGGTGCAAAATATTCGCGAAGAGATAGCCGCTATTCTACGCGCTAGGTTTAAGCGTATTTGTCCTAAAGCTACATGCTGGGTTGCAAGAGTATCCAATATCTAGAGGTGGACATCTCAACGATATTTTTTTAAGTAAACCTCACAAGATGTTTTATATTACATAAAAATAGATAAGATAGCTTAACAACTTTTTTTATTTGATTTTCAAATGTGTAAAAATGTATGTCTCACTCCCATCTCGTATAATTCAACATTTCCTGACTCCTTCGACGTCCTTATTTCTACGTATGTTAAAAATGCTTTGTGCAAATGTTCACTGGTTTTTTTTTTCGTATTTTCACTGTTTCTAAGTATACTTCCTTCTTAACAAAATAATGCTAACGCTAAAAATCTTGAGTTAGTTTTGATGTAAACTTACAAATAAACCCCTGAGCTACAGACATAGCTCTTTTGGTATCAATAAAACTCTCTTTTCCTTCATCTGAGATCCGTTACAATTGGTTCATTTTCGAAAGAACTGTTATAGTTGCTATAGATTTTCCCTTTGTATTAAACCTTTGAGTGCCAAGGTGCGCGATTCTTGGCACTCAAATGATTAATTTGTTGGTAATTATCAAAGAATCAAACGGTAAATTCATAACTTCTTTAAATTGCAGTGGCTATCCTTTTGTATGTTTGCCGGATTCGACTAGTGCTATTCTGACACAAATTTACCATGTGGTCTTTAACCTTAAATTCAGTTTTTTATTGTTTATGCATCTGCGTGGAATAATAACTGTAATACCACGAGAAAACAAAGAAATATCAATTGAGATGGTAAACACATTTTTAGTGTTTAAACATTTTGCAGGTTCTGAAAGATAAAGCAACAAAATCGCAAAGAAACACTTTGTGCTGTTTTTGCTTATTAATTAAAAAATACCGAATTCTTTAAAATTCCATACAATAAGAACTAATGAATAAATGCAAGACTCACTTTAGTTTATAGCGCGAATATACCTTCATCTACACTACATCGACTACAATATTTACTCCGAGAGATTAATGAACTCTCCTCTATTACATTCGCGTATAACGTAGAGAGAAAAAGCACGTTCCAGTGAAACACTTTCGATGGTTTAACGGTGCTCCGAGCCTGGATATATAGTCGATCATTCACGTCGTTCACCTGGGCGACTTATTAATTAGCATACAATTGCTGCATACATTTCAACAAACATCTCACATGTGCTTTGTCGTCTCTTAAAAGCTTCGAATCGTATTAATCTGTCATGTGAGAGTGCTGCGGGGTTAGGCTGAAATAGTAGTTCGGTAATAGTGACATTTATTACAAGAGATACGATAGTATGGTACAATTTACATTCAGGAACGAGGTTTTTATCTGGTTAAGTTCAATATTTTCCATTAGACGTTTCGGGGGTCTTGTAAGCACATGAAATAAGAAATGTTGCTAAATTAATATATTCTAAGTTCATTTACAGGTGCTTTATATCTAATCTTGCTATTTTAAAATTAATTGGAGGTCTATCCCCATATGTTTCTGATTAAAACAGTATTTTCCAAAATCCAAACTTTCACTAATTAATACAAAAAGAAAAACAGTTAAACAACTATTTTTTACTTTATTTTGTCGTATTATAAAACATTCAGTTTACCAAATGAAATATTCCAGTAGTCAATAAAAAATACTCTCTTTTTCTCAATTTCAAAACTGATAGTATCTTCACGCCATCTTCCGATACCTTGATTAATATTTAGAGATATAGTTCTAGGATACGGCATTCCGATAAAACAACATTTGACCTTGGTGTAAACATTCTGCTTTAGTTTAACTTTTGTCTTGGTATTAGGATTAAATAATTATATATGCGATGCCAACTGGCATTGGTATCTTGTATATTTTCAACTTTCGTCTAGAATTGCTTTTGCCGGAATTATTAACTAGAATCTAATCACAAAGTAAGTGAAAATAAACTAAACACATCTAGATTATTATATAAGAAATTATCATCATAATGGCTGTTGCTTCAATATTAATTCAAACATCTTTTCTTTACATATTTAATACAATGTATGACTCGCTCGTTAAATTTACATAATATTTACCCAGCTTGTACATCCACATCATGAAAAGAATGGAATTTTTCCAGTATTCGTAGTTGTTTATGATACCTTTTGTAAACATTAATTTTAATGTTATTTATTATGGCACAATTAACGTTAAAGAGCGTCAAGGAATGTGGGATAATTAGTGCCTAATGAAGAGCTAATATCATTTCTCTTCTATTGTTGTTTAACGTTCGTTTTTATGATTGTTCTTAATATTTCGTGTTTCAGTGAAGTTTTTTAATGACCGCAATTGTGATTAATGAATACTTTTATCGCATATTTCGAAATAAACTGACAAGGCAACTAAATTCAAATTATCTAAAATATGATTGACAATTAGAAAGGTAAAGTAATGAATTAATTATTCAGCTTTAGGTTAGAATAACCCCACATATATAACGCAACACAAATCTGCATACATATTCTGACCGAGTTTAGTTTTCGCGAAATCCTTCACCACAATTATTTTTTATAGGTTATCCGGCATTCTACGTTGCCCTTTGTTTGGTTATTCTTCTGCAATTCTTCAAAAGATCGTCATAATTTTAAACTATTTTTATATGGCTGTAATGTGGTGTTTCACGTCTTTATTTACAGTTGTTGTTGTTTGCATCCTAATTCAGAGACTTAACTGCCTCACCTCTTCATAAGAAGGCAGCAGTGTTGATTTTTAATCCTTAACACTGAAACGTACCGGGTGAGGTACCGATCACCCCGCTGCGACCCACCTAAAAATCGATCGCGGCGTGGAGATTCGAACCGACGACTTCCCCACGGAAGCCTAGCGTTATCTCCGCATTTTTTAAATTTATAGTCACAATGGGTAAATAGCAACCTTGGTTTCAGCTGTTTCTCTTTTGTATAATTCAATAGGATGAACTAGCATTAGTGACGTTTTTTTTCTCCCAATATGTATCTTCAAACGCATGAAATCCTATGCACAAAGCAGAATTACATCGTGACTTAAAAATGAAAACCGAACCTCTTTACTCTTCAAAAGTCACAACTACCTACTTCTTCAGAAATATTATACATTCGCATTCGGATGTACAGAGAAATGACCTTATTAGTTTCTCTAGCAAATTTGAACATTGTCTCCTCATGTTGTCTGAAACACCTATTTGAATTTCGATCCATATCAAATTTGTAACCATGACATGAACTTCTTAATTTACATAGTAATATTCCATCTCAACCATTTTACGTCATGAGTTACTATTCAACTTGGTGTTCGGTAGTCTGGGGCTTCAGACACATTATAAGCATTATAGCATTAGCAACTTGAAAGTAAGTAAGTCTGTATTCTTTGTTCTATAGTGATTACCAATCTTTCCGAGATAAATCTATGCTTTTCAAACGCGTTTGTCTTTCTTGAACTACCTAGAACCTAAACGATTTTGAAGATAAGGCTCAAGGCGTGAGTTGTCGGAGGCTTTTGACTGCGCCAGCCGTGGTGTCCTGTTTGCTAAACTAAAATATTATGGAGTGTGGTGCTTTGTCAATGATCTTCTCAAGGCCTACAGTCCTGATTCATAGGGAACACCAAGTGGTCGGACAAGGACATTAGTAGGAGACTCGGATAGCCAACATAGGTATACCGCAAGGATCTATGTTGGGGACAATTCTTCTTGCAATCTGTATAAATTATCTTCCCACAAATCCAACTAGCGTAGCAACACTAATGTAGGTCGATGATGCTTCCCTCCTTGTGCAGTCATCAAAAAATGCCTTGATAAGTGGCGCTGATTGCGTAATAACCGAAGCACAATAATGGTTTAGAGCTAATAAGTTAAAATTAGTGTTGCAAAACATATACGCCACAATTTATCACCAGGGTTTCAGGAAGAGAGGCGGGAAAGTTCCTAGGTGTTGGCATTGATGCCACTGTAACTTAGAATGAATAGTTAGAAAATATCCTTGCGAGATTAGCCATCTTCGCCGTCTGAGAGGTTAGAGAAATTCAGGTGTAGAAGCAGTCTATGTAACTTTATTTGATTACTTGCACAGCCGAGCAAATTATGGTATCTTCTTGTGGGGTGGATTAGCAGCAGCCTGTAGGATTTTCCTGCAAGAGAAACAAGCAGTTAGAGCAATTCAACATGTTAATTCAGGAACCAGTTTGCAGAAATACATTTAAATATTTTTTTGACGGGCTTTATATACACTAACCAATAGGTCTGTTTGCCTAGTAGTGTGGGACACATTTGATTTTGTTACCCAATAAAAACCCTCCGTACTCCCTTTAAATTATTATGAACAGTTATTCTACCGTCTTGTCACATACATGCATAGCCTTCCAGCCTTCTTTCAATCAACTAACTAACAGTCACATAGAGATATCCATTCATATAACACAAGAACTGTACAATTTCTTCTACGGCCAGTAAAGTACAGGTGACAATTAAGGCAGCTTTGTAAGCATTTTCGTGTCTCGGAGTACCTACAGTTCCAAACTTTTATGTAACCACGGATGCTTTTACTTTGTGTATACTTTTATTTCTTATTTTTAGTTATACGGCTTTTTGTCTATACAATTTCAATTCTTTACTCACTACTATACTCGCTACTATACTAGACAATTATACTCACTGTTTCTGTTTATGTTGGTTGGTTTTACATTCCTTTGTGTTGTCTTATTTACTATTTATAATTAGATTTTCACTGCAAATACCTGACAAAACAAATAATGTACCTTTCTGTCCATGATGTACACTATTTTCAATAATAATAACCAAAATGAAAATGAAATATTAATAATAATTTGCTCTATTAGGAACTTTCTAGAAGTGCTCTACGGACTACACTTCTCCATTTTCCTCTGTTCCCTACCATCTCCTTCCAACTTCCTCCTTTCATTTTTTAAAATCTTCATCCACTTTATGCATCCATCTCTCCCTTGGTCTCCCCTTTCTCCTTTTCCCTAGTGGTTTTCTGGTGAGGGCTCATTTTGGTAACCTATTTCTGCTTAGTCTTTCTACATGGCCCAGCCGTCTTATTCTTTGGGCTTTGGCAAACTCTACGATATTGGGGCTTCCATATGCTTCTTCTACTTACACATTTGTGCGACTTCTCCATCCTTCCTCGGTTCTTACTCCTCCATATATAGCACGCAGCATCTTTCTCTCCCATCTTTTTATCTGCTCCTCTTCCACCTTATTCAGGACCCACGTCTCACTGTTTTATAGATTCGCTCTCTTATTTTCTTACATATTTTGATTTCATAAGGACCTTCAGGCTTCCGTATTTCCGGTTTCCTTTTGCAATTCTTGCCTGAATTTCTTGTTCTTCACGCCCATTTTCTTCAATATTAACTCCCAAGTAGACAAATTTACTTACTCTCTCGAGAACATATTTTTTGTTGATTTTTGCGCTCACCATCAGGTTATCTTGTTAATGTTTTTCTGTTTTCCCCATAACAATATATCTTGATTTATTTCCATATCAAATTTCCTTGTCTCCTGTTCTAGTCTCCTTGCAATTTTCCTTAGTTAATCTTTTGATTTTGTGATTATTGTTAGGTCATCTGCGATAACTTGGTGTTTATTATTAAATATGGTTCCCGTGGTCTTTATTCCGCTGTTCCTTATTATTATTTCTAATATCAGGTTGAGGAGTGTCGTTGATAGAGGATCCCCTTGTCTCAACCCTCTTCTTACATCAAATTCTCAGTCATTTTCACCAATCTTATTAATTTTCTTGGGAAGTTTTAATATTAGGTTAGGTTTATTATTAAGTTGAAATATTAGGGAATCAAAATTCGGTTGTTTGGTTACCTATACGTGGACATAGATCCAAGATTTTTTGTGTTCAAATTTTACTTATTAGTATTTTTTTTTCTGTCCTTGTGCAGTTCGCCATACCTTCATCGTCCTTATAATTCTTTCATAAAAAAGAACGAAGTCAACGCGTGATTTTTACTTATCTAATATCGTATCATTTAATTCCAACTAACCACGACTACCACACGCTAGGGCCATTACTACCTCTTCAAACCTCCGCCTTTTCTGCTGGCGTGAATTGTGGCACCCCATGGGGACCCTTGTTAATTAGCCAAAGCCCCCATACACAACACTTTAATGCGACGCATTACTTTATTTTATAAGAAATGTAATCAAAACGTTGCACCTACGGCTCTTAGTGACTGCGTCTCTGTTTCAAGCGAGCGGCACATGCCAAACACAGCCGATTAGCGCTTGTGCCGCACGCTTTCGCATCCCCGCACAACGCGTCCGACTATACAGGTTAGTGTTTTTAATTTAGAACGTGTCAACGATAGCTATGATAGATGATTTGGTGTGGGCTCCACAATCGGCCGTGAAAAAAAGGGGAATTAATTGTTTTCGAGGTGTGTTATAGTTCTCTCTCTATATGACGATGTTGATGGCTATACGGTATTCCGATTAATTTCGTTTTGTTTCCATCATCGATTTATTATAACGTAGGTGTTTAATTTGAATCGAAATGAATTATTGCGTTTAATAAATCCTATTGTGTTTCGACTGCGTTCATATATTTTTAACGTATGTCCGTTGAACTTATACACGTTTGTGTGAACGTTTTGTTTGCCCGCGGCAAATATCTTCTCGGAATTTAATGCAATTATAATTTAGATTATTTACCGTACGTATACAATTTAAAATAGAGGTATTCAAAGGAGATATACCTTCAATCATATGCTCTTAATTTTTCCGTAAACGGATAAGCTTTATTAATCATACCTGCTTGATTCTGATCGAATGATAAAATAGTACCTAATACTTAAGGTTTAAATTTATTACTGTTTATTATTGTGTGGGTATTTATGAGAATTGTCTACGTCTAACATAATGTTTTTGATGTAAAGTAGAATTTATTGTAACAAAGTATAGCACATTGCCCTAACGTCAACCGCTAAATATAACACCTGCTTAACCTTAGCAAAAGTGCTCTGTGGTTCTATTCCTTCTTATTGTGTGCTCTTGTACCGTCTATAGTTAAAGGGCTTACATCTATACACGTATGTCCACATCGGAACGGGGGATTGCTTTTTGAATGGCAACCGCGCATTTATTTTGTAGCTGCTATGCGATGCAGGAGATCGAAAAAGTGGTTCCAAAAACAAACTCCAAAATTATACAAAATAAACTGAAAATCTGGAGGCTTCGAACATACCACCGCGACCAAAAAATAGCCGAGTCTATCGTAAAACTCCCGCTCTCTGCCTTGAGATTTCTAGGGGTCAGTGTCACACAAATTCTCAACAGATCTACTTGCAACTATTGCAAGCTCGCTATTGTTGCAAAACGGTAAAGATTTTGTTTGACATAACCCCACAGAAAGAAATCGCAGAGATTGAGGTCGGGTTATCGAGGTGGCCATTTTATCGTACCATTCCCGGCAATAACACGATTAGGAAAGGTGTTTTCTAAATCTCCATTACTAATCTGGTGCTATGCGCGGGGAAACAGTCTTGCATAAACCAAATTGATCACTCGTTAGAAGTGCGCGTGCGCATACACATATACAAAATGATTCAGATAGGCGTGCTGCGTGCTACGGCGCGACGAGGCTGACCGGCGGGGATAAATACAAACAATATATATCGCACCCCAGTGAGAACTGGGCATACATGTATGTATTTATTCTTGATTTACCCCACAAGGAACATTATTTTATCGTACAAGTTTTTCTTATATAATTTTATTATTGTTAAAAAGAACGGTATAAGTCGGGCTTAACACATTTACTAATAAAAAATACAGTGCGTAACTGTTTTTACAATATTAATGATCCAAGTTTTGTAGGAGAACTTTAAAACGATACAAAATAACAATAAGCATACATATTTAAAAAAAAAATTAAGAATGACTTCTAGTGTCCACTCCACCAAATAGCTAACTAATTTACTATAACTGAATTTCCAGTAAAACTTCTGTAATTTTTAAATCAAGCAATTTGATGACTTAACGCAATATGAATTTTGCCAATTTTTGTAGATCTTCTATACTTTAATATACATATGCACCTTGGGTAGATGTAATGAACATAAGTATATAATTGATGATTAAGGAATTAGTTTTCTTCTTATTTACTGTTGATTGGCTAAGTTGAGGTATGTCTCAATTTCCAAGAAAAATCTAATTGAAACCATTAATCTGTATTATAAAAAAAACGTATGTTCCATATCAACAAGTCTATACAATTGCATCTATTGTTACGATCTTTGCCAGCACTTTCTTTCTAATTTAGGACTATCCTTATCGATGGTTGCAGATGAAATTGTTATCTAAAATAGGGATCCAGTCTTTTAGGTAATAAATAAAAGGTCCACCCGGTGGCAGATAATGAGACAATGAATGTTACTAGATGATAGAATATTTTATTTTGAAATATATTGTAAAATCACAACAAATGCTTCCACATTACACTATACAGTACAAATAGGGGTTTGGAAGATTTTAACAAATTAACTTCATGGAGGAGCAGCTTCTTTCGGCGAGATTGGCACCGATGAAAAAGAGACGCCAGTTTGCAGTTCCTGTGGTGTGAAGGGTGCAGGTGTGTACTTGTGTTTCCATTGTACAGGGTATAAGACAACAAGTGTCATTCACGTAAATAGAAGCATGCTGTTACCGTGTGAAAATCATTTTAGTAAGTAAGTAATGGTGCGTTGTTAGACGATGAAATAAAACAATAAAAGTATAAAAATAAAGTTAGAATCTGGATCTGGAGTGGGGATGATGGCAAAGGCCACACGCACTTTGACCAGCCATATTGAGTCCTGAAGGTGAAGGAAAATCGAATAGGAAGAGGGCGAAACACGTCACAAATATTGTCAAAATTCGTTGCATTTCTTTTATATAGCAATTTATCTACAATTTTATAATTAAGATTGTTACTACGATTTTGATACTCGTAATATAATTTTCATATATGTCTTAATTAATTTCTTTTATCTATTCAATTTCTTGCTCGTCATATTACTTTTCAAAAGTTGCTTAGCTGCATCAATCATCAATCTGATGTATCTAGGCATCGAACCGCTAACATTAATAAAGAAATTGAAAATCATATGTTCAATTGTGTCACATTTTGACATTGGGTTTAATCATAAGTCACACTTGATCATTGCATTATGTGCTACCTATCGTTTAAAACTAATAAAGAAGGTGCTTCTTACCAAGCTCAGAACGTAATTAATATTACAAAAATTATTTATAGGATACACCTTTATGTAAAACTAAACAAGCAACCCTTACTGTAATGAGATAACTCTAGAAACGTAGGGAAAATCTTTAATATTACCCTCCCCGAAAAAAATCGCCAACCGCGTAAAGGAGTTGCATTTACCTTCCTGCGAAAATTTACATAATGGCTGTATAGCTTGGATTGAGTTATAGATGATTGAGTTTTTAGTTAACAGTATATTGGGTACAGATAAAAAAAGACCGATTCAAGGATGAATAGCGCAGGGAGAGTTAGGATTTAAAAAGTAAGGTTGGCAGTGATCATTCCTCCGAAGTCGAAATATGTAGCGAATTGCCTTTTTGCAATTTAAAAATGGTATTAAAATTGTATAAACTACAATTGCTCCAAAAAGGGAGAGCGTAGCGAACATCAGATTCAAAAAGGGCAAAATAAGGCATTCGAGCAGAGGAAGGACTTAGCTCCCTGGCTACAGATCTGATTGCAAAACACGCAGAAGACAATTTTTTGGTGAGGGAGTCGATATGGAGAGACCATCTAAGAGTGTCATCAACGATAAGACCCAGGAATCTGACAAATGGAACCATATTGACAGTCTCATTTTCGAAAACACATGGTTGGCGCAGTTGTTATAGCAACGGCAGATGGAGTTGCACCACTTTTTGATGATGGTTAAGTTCCTAGATATAACCGATTGCAGGTATACTCTGTTTGGGCTGCCCCAAATGGTGCTAGTGTCGTCAGCAAAGAGACATAATTGTCCGCTGATCTTTAAATTGATGATGTCATCGATAAAAAGAAGGAAAAGTATTGGACCAAGCACTGAGCCTTGAGGAACGGCAGAGTCAATATCCATACACGAAGTGGAAGAACTATTTGCTTTCACGATCTGTTTCCTATTGAAAAGGTACGATTTGAACCATTCCAGAGGAGTATCACGAATCCCATAGTAAAATAATTTTTTTATTAAGATGTCATTGCTGACACAGCCAAGCATCCTCAGTGGAAAATACAAAAGGTTTTAGTTTAGCCTGAGATACTGCATCTAATAGTTTTCCTTTTTTTAGTTCTGGAGGACGATAACTTAGTTGCAGAAATACGTACCTAGCGTTATAACCAGAGAGTGTACATTTTATTGACTTTGCCTGTGGCTGCGGTTGGTCTAAGGAGATTCTTTGTCCAATCGACGTCTAGCGCCATCTCCATTTTGGGAAAAATGGACGTACATCGTTCTGCTTCGCTACTACAGATATATATTACTAAAATTACTAAGATATTTATGCACAAATAACATTAAGACAAATGACTAATCCCCTGCATTACCAAATTCATGCAGGTGATATTTATCAATTTCGTGATTGTAGTGTTAATGAAATAGTGAATAAATTTATATGGCAAAGACCGCGAGTTCCATAATTGCCAACACTTAATATATAAAATCACCATAATATTGTGAAGCGCACTTAATACACAGCGAAGACATATTTCATTTGTAGTAATTTATTTCCAGGACGCTCATGAATAATTAAACAGCAACCGGAGGTATCGCCTTCTATCGTCATCGTCGTCGTCTTTATCTCTCTCTCCTCCTCGCCCATTATTCGGCTTTCCGCGGACGTCCGTCGTTCGTTCAGCAATATAGCGGACGATCGCACGAGTTCGCGTCCATCGCACTTTCAAACTTTCAATATTAATTTTATTCAGAGAGTATACGCCGATGAGATCGGAAGATAACGTTAGAAATATATACGCTGCGGGACCCTCTTGTTCCGCATCGAATGGCGGGCGATAACCATCTAAATATAAATATCAGAAAGCGACGTCGATACAGTCTCAGTACACGAGAATAATAAAATAAATATAACAATCGCATAAGAAAGGGACTTAATAATCATTTAATATAATCAGCCATATGTACAGTGTGAGCAAGAAAAAATAAGTACAGAACAAATTGCGTTACCGTTCGGCTCATAACACTGAACAATAGAGTTTTCGTCATAAGTACACTGAAAAAGTATTTTTGAAAATTTACCCAAAAGTTTATGCGAATTCGTGACCTTAAACTTTTAAGTAATTTTAGAAGCTGTTTTAAAATTACCAGTTTGTCTTAAAATAGTAAAAAATAATAAAAAATACCCTTACCACCTCGATGAGTGAAGAACTCCTGGATACGTATTTCGGCA
>JARFOC010001319.1:0-13685 GCA_031763485.1 Osmoderma eremita
CCCACTGATTTTTTTGTAATTTGATGTTTTTTGAATAAATCAATAAATTAAAAATTAAATAATTAAAATAATAATACGATGCGGCCCTCCAAACCGTATTTTTTTTAAGCGGCCGTTGTGGCACTTGCAGTTGGACAGCCTTGTCTTATATAACGGATATATCGAGCTTTGACACACTGATGCGTCACCCTGTATGAAAGTAATGTTGTTGTATTTGGTGTAATACTACGTTTATTAGAAGAAGTTACAGGAAATCTGGTAAGAGAATGAAGGGGAAGATCAATTATCGTAACCAGAGTATTGTCTTTTTTGTAGTAGTTGAATTGGAAACAGAGAAAGGTTAGTTTTTATTAAAATCTGTTTCGAAACAGAAAGTCACTAAAAACAAAAAGCATCAACGGGCTAACACGAACGATACCGAATCAGTTCGAACAAAGATTCTCGCGTGACCTCCCCAAAATTCCACCGTTTAAATAAACTCCCCTCAAAAGTAGCGATAGCTAAACACGTTATGCGTACGCAGCAGCAATTGATGTTGCGATAACCGAAAAATGTTTCCATCCAGGTTTTTATCGAAGGAACGCCAGTATACCGCACGCTTTACGATGGCCACAAACTGTCGTTTTTATGTTCGACAGGGCTTATTATTATAACACCTTGGATCGTGGAAATAAAAGCATTCGTGGCAATAAATTAGCCACGTAGGACCGCCAATAATTCAGTTTTAAATGCGGTGTTTCCATGTGTAGAATATATAAAGAATGTATTAGATTCATTCATTATTATTAGAAGTTTGAAATACGTTAATTCGTGTTTAGTAAGCAGGTCAAATTGATTATTGAAGAATATTTGTTTAATTCATTAAGTTTAAGTGGATAACAGATATCAACGTCAAGAGCAAGTAATTTCCAATCGATCCTATACATTTTAAAATCTAAATACGTCATGCAATAAAACTACGTAAATATTTTAATATACACTCTACCCATTTCCATATCCATATTCGTATATCCGCATATGGGTAATATTAAAGTTACAAAATCGACTAAATGGACAAAGTTGCTCAGCAAATAGAGTTATAGTTGAAGCTAGTGTCACATTTGTTATCAAGTGCAAAGTTTGTGAGATATTCACGAAAAATTGAAAACTTGAAAAACCTTGGACGTCAAATATGTTCACAACCCCTTGAGATAAAATGAAGGCGAAAACTGTTTCTAGTACAGTTTTTATGTAGAATTTAATGTCATTTAAAAATCCATGACACTCTTTATTTTGGAAATATAATACAAACCTACATTATTTTTAATGGAAGTCATAGTTGGCTATGGTGTCACTAAGATGCTTATTTTTTTTCTGATTTTATTGATGTAACTGTCAAGGACTGTTTCGGATATCAGGTCCAACAGTCCCACAGGGCGTGTACGGTGTTATACGAACGAATACACCAAATGTGCACATAGATAATAATGTCCTACTGAAAGACTTTGTGTTGCGATTAAGTGTGAAATATACCCATTTATTTTAACATTTATACATTTGTCTGTATGACTATTTAGTTTGAAAATAATCTAATTTTTAGGCAAGCAATTGCCTCTTTTGTGTTCTCTCACCGGCAAATCGTTCTGCAAACTAGTAAAACCATAACATTAGTCCTTCTAGCCAGATATGGGAAACACAGATTATGTGGGGAATACCTTTTGATACGACCCCCAGAATATTAGAAGAAAGAATCACTACTTTCATCGATTAAAACCGATACCAAAGACGGAACACGGCGTCTTTTCGGATCGGAAAATATACTATTTAGTATAATTTATAGACGTCCAACAACCCCAAAACGCGTGTACGGTGTTATACGAACGCATACATCAAATGTGCACATAGACAATAATGTCCTACTGAAAGGCTTTGAGTTGCGATTAAGTGTGAAATATACACATTTATTTTTCACATTTTGTCGTCAATCTTTTAAAATTATTATCCACCTGTTGTGCTCTGTATAGACAGAGAAATCTTGTTGGAGGGAACGCAAAATTATTGTATTCATTTTAGTCTCGTTTGCGATTCGACATTATCCTCTGGGGATCATCCAATTTAATAGCAAGGATATTAATTTAAATGAAATTCAATATGTTTAGACACTTCTAAAATACAGAGAAAGATAAGCGACTTACCACTTGAACTAGTCAATCCGTTTCAATTCCAACTGGATAATACTGTATATTTATAGTCCTTTTGTAAAACGTCAATGCAGAATGAAGCTATATACGAAATCTGAAAAAGAAAATATGTATTAATGTAAAATTTACTTTATGATCGAACTATGTCTCGCTGTATGTAATGCCTGTATAAAACTATATTATTACCAACAAAACTATTTAGTTACCAATTTAGTTTCGCAAACGAAAAATGGGTTTTTATTGATAATGATGGTAATAATGATATTGATAATAATAATTCATTGCCCAACTGATTTAACAATCCAATTTCAGGACAATGTAATATATTACAAAAGTGAACTGCATACATATATATACAAAATTATCTTAATTCTAAATCAGCTAAACATAAGCAAAAAGAGCTTTAAATTTGGAAAATATGTTTATAAAAAGTGCAGTACTGGAGTGCATTTATTCAAGAGTGTAACAAGAAAGAAGTGAATATCTATGAAACAATATGGCATTGAGTTAAATAAAAGCATTGCATATTATATAAAATGTGTTGTTATGTCTGGTAGAGGGAGAGGTATAACAGTCGAGATAGCTTAATATCTCAGAGGCATCTATGCTGTTATTTACAAAATTGTATAAAAATTTGATACAGTTGCTATCAATTTTTTATACAATTTTGTAAATAACGACGTACATCTAAGGATGTCGCATCTTAGATGCGACGTACACTAAGGAATTCACATTGAATAATGTAACTAAAGCTATGTGACTATAACCCTGTAGTGGATATTCCACATGTACCTTGCAATATAAGTATTTGAAAAGTTTTCTTTGTACTTCCTCCAACGCATATTAATGGTGCTTATAAATAGGTGACCACATCACGGAGGTATATTCTCATTTCGAACGAATAAAACTAAAATAGAGCAATATTGTTGGTTCCATGGTGGAGAAGGGGTTTGTAATACGAACAATAAACTCCATTGTTCACAATGTGGAGGCAGTTCTTGAGGAGATATGTTCATCGAAGTATGGCTTGGAGTCAACGACAACACCAAGATCTTTAATAGAAAACTGCCTGGATAAGTTTTCGTTGTCGATATGATAGACGTAGTGTAATGGAGGTGCTTATAGCTTACAACAATGCATTTACTCCCATTCTAGCTCAATCTGTTATTAATACACCATGCTTGCAGTGTGTTTCACTCATTTAGTAAGTGAGCACAATCATCAATTGTGTTAATAAAATTATAAATCTCTAAATCATCAACAAAGAACAATTCACGACAGCCAAGCATATCACACACATCATTAATGTATATAATAAATAGGAGAAGTACAAAATTTGTTCCATTCCGAACACCAGAAGTAGGATAAAAATGTTGCGATTCATGAACGAACCGAATCACATATTGCTTCCTACGCGCGAGATCTGATTCGAACAGGATAGCCAGTGATGTCGTAAATCCAGTGTTGCATCTAATTTCTGAAGTAGTATAGAGTGGGCAATGCGATCAAAAGCCTTGCTTAGATCGGTATAGGTGATACATACTTGCTTATTTCTATATTCCATATTCTATATTGTCAGAGATAACCTGACTAACGATTGCTAAATTTGTTACTCTTAATCTGTTACTGAAGAAACCATTCCGATATATGGAGACTAATTTAACTTGCGCGTAAATGGAAGAATGTAAACGTATTTCGAAAACCTTTGCAATCTTACTCAAAATAGCAATGGGTCCATAATTCTCAGCTAATTGTCTACATCTAGAAATGTAGAGGTTTTTATTGATAAATTAAATAGATCACACAATACTTGGGCACAATCTTTTAAAATGAAGATAGGTATGCCATCGTGACCCATAGTGTTGTTATTATTTAATGATTTTATAGCACTCAAAACCTCCTTTAGTTGAAGCGTTAAGTTGTTCCAGGATATCTTTTATAAATCAAGTGCAACTAAAATATCCATGTTTTACAAGGCTATGACATCGCCTGAAATTCTAGTGTATTTAAAAATATATGTATAAACAAATTTTATTATTACTTAAGGATACTTTAGTCAAATTATCTCGTAAGAAACACACTTCTAACTATTTCTGTTGGCTGGAATATATTAGAATTTAGAATTCCGTTTGAAAATTAGTACGAATAACATCCACCAAAAGAGCTTCGAACGGTTAGAAATCCACGGAATAACCTTATATATCCTGGAATCTAAATATTTGCACAGTAATCGATTTACACACACACACACACACACACATAAACGCATGCAGAGAGATAGAAATAGAGAACTTCTCCATTGGCATAGGAATTCTCCATATGCAACGCCAGGTGTATCCTAATAATCGTTAGTGCAAACGTACTGTCAGGTCGTTGACACACAAATCGAATGCAGTATCGGGGCTTCGGCACCGGATAACTGGATTATCACACGACCGGCTTAATCACCGTGAAAAAGGTATATGCTAATTAAAGGCTTCGACCCTTTACAACGTCGAGGGAACTAAAAACGCGAGAATCGATGTGATGGTCGATTCTGGTTCGATTCGTTCTGTGTGCCAACGGCTTCGGGAACCTATTAGCAAGAGTTCGCCAACCTCTGCTGGATGGATTATCGGATATCGCCTCCGTTATTTTCTCCGTTCTAAATTATTCGTTTTGCTACAAAAATAAAATTTACTATCTTTTGTAATGAAAGCAGTTGTAATAACCATTAAAGATGTCATGGTTTTTCAAAGAAATAAAAGCAAATTGTAGATATTAATGAAACTAGTATAGATAGCAAAAGGAATGTGAAGTATTGAAGTGTGACAGTAGTTAAAGGAAACTAAGAAATTTCTTGTTTTATCTTAATTACAATAACTAGATTCACATATATACATACAGCTTTGGGTATTGATATATGTGTCCCTACACGAATATTAAGTGTATTGTGGTTAGGTAAATTGAAATGAAGTATGCAGTAATTAATAATGATGGGCTGTGCCACAAATCCGTACGAGTAATGAAGTTGTATGAAGAAGAAAGCGCTGACCTTACTTGAACGGCCTACACAACTTTCGGATCTCAACCCCATATAACATCTTTGGGATATACTGAAGCATAAAACTCGGAAATACACAATATCTTTGAAAGAAGATCTACAGTACTACTTCTAGCAAGAGTGGGACGATATAAGTTGGAGGTAGTGCAAGAAATGCTCTTGTCATAAACACCAAGGGATGTCCAACAAAATATGAATTATTCATTAATTATATACACACCCACTTTTATTGCAATCTACCTAATCACTATATTTTTGAAATATTGACATTTTTTTAAGGTGCTCAATAACTTCGCCTAAGACTGTATGTTAAAATTTGTGCATAACATGAAAAAGAAGTAGATCTCTGTCTCGGTATAAAAATATCACATGATGTCACTATTTATTTGCGCGAAATGTTTTTTTCATTTATTGTTCAAAACATACGTTCAGTGGAGCCCTTATTTTAATATATATAGTTTAACAGTCTCACCGTCGGTGATACCAGGCATTTTTGTTAGTTACAAACCAAGGAGCATCTGTCTGTACAATAATAACACCATTTGACTTAGATGCTGTCTCCCCACAGTTAGATACCATTTTTTGAGTAGATTTGGTATAATAAACAAGTGTCAACACGGTTTTCACCCGGGGAGCTCAACTGAAACAGCTATATATGATTTGGTGACACACATACAAATGCTTGGGCGATGGTAAATGTGTTGCTGCTCTATATTTTGACCTATCTAAAGCATTCGACACCGTGGATTCTAAATTTGTTACTACGAAGTTATACGCAGCTGAAGTGAGAGGCATATTTCTAAAATGTATTGAATCCTACATGACGGATCGTCAGGTATGTGTAACAGTAGGTAGGGGGCGATCGGAGTACTGCGGTGTGGACTTGGGCGTAGCACAGGGATTGGTGTTGGGCCCTCTCACATTCTCCCTGTTTGTCGACGACTTGCCCTCGCATATAAGTGACGGGTGGTGCTGCTGTATGTGGACGTTACTACTGTTGTTGTGGAGAGTGACTACAGCACTGATTTGGAGAGCAAGCTAAGGAGGGCCAGCATCGGATTTTCAGAATGGTGCAGGAAGAATCGGCTAGTTTTGAACGGATCGAACTCGGTCAGCATACAGCTATTTAACAGGAGGAAGACATTTTAATTGAGGTGGGTGGAGTTCTCTTGGAGTTATCTGAAGCTGCTAAATATCTAGGCACTTATATAGACGCGAATATGAGTTGGCAAAAGCACATTAATTATGTCTGCAAGCGATTAAGTAGCTCTTTCTATGCAATACTACAGTTGAAAGCTAGTTTTGATCAGGGAGCCCTACTGAACGTCTATTACGCCTTACCATACTCGATTATGAGATACAATATTATTGCTTGGGAGAATGCAACCACCAAACAACGAATTCTTGTTTTTCAGAAACCAATAGTGAGGCTAAAACTACTAATAAAACATACCACAAGAGAAACTAGTAACAGTATACATAAGTATGAAACTAGGCAAGGTAATAGACTCCGAAATGAAATAAAAACACAATGATCAATTAAAATAGCTTTAAATAAACTGAAGGCCTTTTTGTCAGAGGGATCATTTTATTCAACTCAGGAATTCCTGCCCTATAACATTTAGTCCTGATTATTTGTATTGTTGAGTTAGCTTTATATATCTTTGTATTTTTACTATTTATACTATTTATTTGACGTGTCCAATACCATGTATGGTCGACTGGAATAAAAACATTATTATTATAAGTCCAAGGAGGTCTGATAACACCGTTTATATACCAGTAATTTGTTACGGAGTAAAAATTGATATATCCTTCTTAGATGCCAGTAACATTTTCTCCAAATCTCGTTGCTTTTCTTCCAAATATGCTGACGTCAGCTTAGAGTTCACCTAAGTTTACCTAAACAGATATTTTATTTCTACAGTAACTGTGTGTATCTCACTGTGGCATTTTATGACCGTTATAACTTGGTTTCGTTTATGTTAATTCCCCATTTCTTTGCTCTTGCTTCTATTACTTTTAAGCTGTTTTGTAGAGATTGTATTGCTATTTAGTTGATGTTATTGTCAATTGATGGAAGCTCAGCTGTTAACAGTAGTCCAAGAAAATTGTGTCACTAGAGCATTCCTGATTTAATTGGGTACTTAAAACCTTATTCTGCAGCTGCATTAAGCTGTGGTAGATAGGGAATGTCACGGGCAAATGTTTATACGAAAAGAAAGGTTTAACCTTTGTTACTTATAATTTTGGGAACTTCCTGGATTTTGGATTTGAATATGGGAAGGGTGGTAAAAGTCACACGCATATTGGACCTACCCTTAGTGTATCTAAGATGTGAGAACCGCTAATCTTCACGAGATATCTTCAACTTTTAATTTAATAACTAAAAAAATAAAAACATCAATCGCTCTTTTCGTTTTTCTCTAATTTCACATCTAATAACGTTAAATTTTCGACTGTGTTTCCAGAAACTTAGCCCATCGTAAAAGTCCACCACCACCGCGACCTCAACCAATCCATTTCCGCCTAACCTTCGACTTCCTGCTATACTCCACAACCACACTTAATGGGGTTTGTCTCTAATTTAAACGGCCAAGACGAGATCGCTCAAAGTCACTAGCGTGGAAGACGATATCGACAGAGAAGAACGATACGGTGAGAAGGCAGGTTCCTCCAACTATCGAACAACAGAGATTACTAAAGTTGAGTTGAAGGTCTGGAAAACTCCCCCTGCCCTTCGAATCGGCGACAGAAATAGTTTGCCATCCCCCTGCATGGGAGACAGGCTGCCGACAAACAAAAGCAAACGGTGCAATCGACGACAGTCGTGGATTTTCCGTTTCGGATTCGGTTACTTGGAGTTCCCGTGCAGCAGGTTCACCGCGTAATTAAGACTGCATAATCCCAGCACCGTTCAGGCAGGCGCGCCTGTCACGACAGATAATCTCTCATTTTGTATCTTGTGGTTTAAGCTTAACGACGTGACGGAACAAGGTGGAATTTTGCGATGTATAATAACGAGATATTATATACCAAAATGTAATAAGAATTTAGTTAAAGTTAGTTGATACATCCAACAGATATTATTTCTAGTAAATATAAACATTTCAACATTATTTCTACAAAAAAAATTTCTATGGTTTATTAATAATACAGCGTGAATATCTAGGGTCGAAAAAAATTATTAAAACAGCAAAAAATATGCGTAAATGTAAGAAGTTACCTCAGAAATTATCAAATCCTAGCAAGGGAGGAAGTCGGGGAACTACTATAAATCTTAAAAAGAGCAGTAATAAACAAAGCGATACCGAGAGATTCGAAAATGGGAGTTCTACTACCTATGTATGAAATCGCAGATGAAAGAGGATGCAAGAAATATAGAGGAATTCCCCCACTAAGCATACTAGGAAAAACATTTGCAAGAATTATGAAAAAAGTGATAAGAACAATCATAGAAAATATAACAGAGGAACCACAATGGGACTTTAGAGCGGGCAAAAGTACTCAAGATCTAATATTTATAATTTATATTTATAATTTTAAAAAGCACTGTGAAAAGACAGTGCACATTTGCTTCATTGGCCAAGAAATGGAGTTCGATAGAATACAAAGCGAAGATATTTGGAAAAGACATTGAAACAATTGAGATAGTAAAAGCAACGTACAAGAATGATTGGAGCTATGTAAGAACCAACAATGAAGTATCAGAAATTATTAAAAAAGAAATAGGTGTCAGGCAGGGATGTGTGATTAGCCCGTTGCTATTTTCGGCAGTGACCGATAGCGCAATAAAAGAAGCAAAGAAAAAGATGAGAAAATTAAAATTTGGGTAGTGTTAGCAGACGATATAACTTTCCTGGCTGAATCAGCCTCTAGTGAAGTCTGGATATCCCTCAAAGTGAACTAAACAATAAAGATTGCAAGGACTGCGGTGCAGTACAATAAACACACTGTTCGGGTTACTCGTCCCGCACAAAGTATTAATTAATTCGGAACGACACGTGATTAAGGAATACGTGGATTCCCATTATCAAGTCGAATAACCGAATGAGCATACTAGGAAAAACATTTGCAAGAATTATGAAGAAAGGGATAAGAACAATCATTCAGGTTATTCGACTCGATAATGGGAATCCACGTATTCCCGAAACAGGTGTCCTCCCGAATTAATTAATACTTTGTGCGGGAGGAGTAATCCGAACAGTGTGTTTATTGAACTAAACAAAATAAATATGAAAATAAACATAAATAAGACCGTGATAGTAACAAAAGGAAATAAAACACATCTTATTAAACTGAATTGAGAACAATACCACACCGCGAAAACGAGATTCCTAGGGAAATTGATCAGAACATAAAAAAACTGAGGTAGTAAAGAAAATAGAATGATCCATGATAACGTACAGTAGCCAAACTATACGAGACAAACATAGCTCAAGAATAAATGCAATAGAAATGAGATTCTTTGAGAGGATTAAAAGCAAACCAAGATACGAGCGACTAAATACGAAACTAAATAATCAGACAGCAACCAAGAATCGGTCATATAAACGACAAAATAGCAGAAAATCATCGAGGATTATTTGGTTATATATGCCGAATGCCAAGAACGCCACTATCAACATTCACATAACATGAATGCTAATAATGGCGTTCTAAGAGCAGGATTGTTCTTGGAGTGCTACGCCTGACATTATTTTTTCCTTTGTGGTTTACTACTGAGGATGGCAACTTAGTTGCCGAAATACGTATTTAGAGTTCTTTATTCAACAAGGTGGTAAGGGGTATTCTTAACTTTTATTGCTAATGATTAAACTAATAAATTACTATCCAAATCCAGGAAAAAAACTGCTACCCTCTTATTTCACACAAGCCACAAAGTAATTAGGTCTATTTTGTGTGTACACACTCTAACCGTATCGCTGAAAAAACAAAGGAACAATCTTCACAAAAAGCCAACAATATCTAGCATATGCTGATGATGTAGTACCGATCACCGGAAGGAAGAAGGAACTAATAGAAGTAACAAAGCAACTAATAATTGCCGCTATGAAAACAGGCCTACGCATAAACATTCACAAAAGTAATTACACTAAATTAAAAGCAACTATAGGGAAAACGGACAAGGGGGCTTACGTACTAAGATGGATATTTAAGAACATTCCTTAACAACAAATACAATGAAGGGGCAGAGATAAATCTAAGAGTATCGAACGGTAATAAATCCACCAGTGAGCTACATATACATTAAAAGCGAAATAAATGTCCATACAAACAATGATTAGGGTATAAAAAACTATTACTTTACTATTTATTTATTATTCGGTAACGCTTGTGATGAATAAAAAAGTACAAGAAATATAGAAGCATGGGAATGAAAAATTTTACCCTGAACTTTTGGTGGTAAACGAATTGAAGCAGGATGGGAAAGACGAACGAACCAAGTATAGGACTTATTTAATGAACAAAAGATCAGTGAAGTGGTAAAAGCTAGGCGATTACAATGGGTAATATATTTAGCGAATATAACCTAGGAAAGGATGGTGAAAACCATAGGGTGGAGAATATCTGAAGAAAGGAAGAAAGAAAGGGAGACGAGTAGGAAATAGAGAGAAGCCGTCTGAGAAGATTTAAAAGAAAAACTGAATTTTCAGATAAGAAGTATAAGGTATAGGTATAGGTATGGCCTTAAATGACCTCTCAAAGCTTTTTATACAAGGCATTGCTGTCAATAAAGTGCTGGTAATTATACTTGAAAATGTGGTAATGTGATTTGGAATAACTGTTTTTTACTTATAAACGGTGACTTGTACCAATTATTGCACGAGTCCAGATGGGGTCTAAACTTTGGATACGACCTTCATTATATAATGAATGCGGAACTGGCGGATATGCACGTTGTCCATGGACTCACTAATGTTAATTTTACGAGCTCAATGTTCTTATACAGAAAAATACCCTGACCACCGATAACCACGACATCATATATTTGTGAATATTTATCTCAGACTGGTGGAAACCGGCACATTTGCTAAAACTAAAGCCCGAGACAATCACATTCTCAAATTTTGTAACTTACTTGGAAGTAGCCTATATAATCATTGAACTGGAAGTAATAAAATTATTATTATCAACAAATAGAATAAAAAATCTGAAAGATATTAGTTCCAAAAGTAAAAATATTTGATAAGTTGTTAAGCACAGATGGTATATGCTCAGCCCTGTTAGTAGGAACTAATGTTAACTGGCTGAGTAGCCAGTAATGACGCTTCTGCGCATGATGGAGGTGATAGCATAAATGCTTTTTCTATTTATTAAAATTTGATACGGTAGGTTTTGCCGATTGACGTATTATTATTACTGCAAGATATGAAACAACACAATTTTGTTCATGCTTGCAGTAATAGAGTAGCAGCATAGCGCGTGCAAGAATGCTTAATATTTACGGTAAGAAAACAACTACATACACCTCCACAGTCACCGGATATGAATCCTATCGAACATTTATGGGGTGAGATAGGAAGAAGGGTTCGGACACAAAATATTTAAAATAAAGCACAGTTAAAGGAAGCAATATTAAAAGAATGGAATTCAATCGAACCGGAAGTAACAAAAAAATTGGTGAGTGCAATGTAAGAACGCCTCTTGGAAGTGTTACACGCCAAGGGTGGTCATACAAGTTACTAAGAAAACTGGTTCACTTTACCTATACATTAATTAGAAACTGCCTGTATGGAAACTTTTTTGTGTTTGAATTTGTGTCTCTTTACTATGTATATATTTTTATTGGTAATTAGTAAAATAAAATGTTGCTTTTGTGCAAATCATGTATCTATGAACTTCCCAAATACCTTCTGTAATATTTCTTACTCGATGGATATGACATTAACTAAGTTAAAAGCGTAAATTGAAAATTTTATCGAGTGTATAGAGACTTATTTGATCCAATGTATAGTTCAATATTTGTGTAACACGTTTTAGAAGAAGCATTGGGTACTTTTGTAAGGTTTCACCAGTTCTAAATTATATTTATGATGAATGCAACAATATATTTCTGTGATTAATTATAGTCACTTTCGCGCCTCACTCATTAACTGGCAAGATTCCTAAGGGTAAACAAAATCGTCAGCACATTGTCATAAGTCACATGAATCCAGGCAACGTGAACAAGAGAGCAAAAACCAGTTGAAACCACTGGTTTAAACGACCCAGAACCTAGCTGCAGCAAAAGATCTAATAGAGTTTCGTTGATATTTCCCGGAATATATGAAGCTGTCACGTACATTCAAGCGACTGGAGTGAATTGTTTTCGGGACAATAATAGTTCGCGTTTAAAAGGGACTCTCTCTCCCATTCGGGCGAAACTTTAGGCGGTTACGTAATACGTGTTCATACGTATACACTGTAAATAACACCGCTGCCGTTTCAGCTTCGCTGATAGCAGAATAAGTTACTGCGAGAACATGTCCGTCCTGTCCTACAAGTTTTGAAACATAATAGATTCGCGCGGGCAACCTACAGAAACCGCCATTCCGGAGTAATACCCAGCTTATACTACTTCAGTTTCGTTACAAAGTCGTCGATGACATACGCGATGGAGCGACGAATTTATTAACTGCAATTAATTGTGATTTCATGTTAATCGGCGCCTCCGCCAAAGTTGTGTATTCCATTTTCTTGCTTTGGCTGTCGGAATTTCATTGCGATGATGAATAATTATTTTGGAAACCTGCGTAATATAGATATAATAATTGAAATAAATCTATTTTAACCAGCGGATCCAACAAATTTTCGTTTTTGTTGTAGTATTGTCGTTATTTGCCTTGACATACCGCTAACTACCTACACAGTTTTTTTAAAGAAAAATGGGACTTGGACTAAACCTTGCAACCCGCATGGACACGGTTAAAAAACTATAGGCACGTTTAACATCTTGGGGCCTCCCAAGAGGGAAGGACGAACCTGCGTAGGACAGAAAACACAGGAAACTTAACTCGAAAACTAAAACGTATTTTACGCATATGACTATAAGTCCTGCAATTATTGATGTTATTTCGATCAATCGAAATTGGATGGTTGACATTAATTTGTAATGGAACACCCATATTGAAGTCGATCTAGAATAATTAGATCTTTTCCTTGAAAACAATTAGATATTCATTTGTATGGGTGACATAACCGCCCTATATTTCATAGAATTTACATCTATCATTATAACTTATGTGGATTTTATACAGATGTGCAGGTAATCTTCCGTGATCGAATGATAATCTCTAAATCTGTGCCCGCATACTCTGGTTGGTCCATTATGTTGCTATGATTTATCCTAAGGATTTATCTAAGGAAAAAGCGCAGAAAATTGGTGGGGCTAACTACATATAAATTGTAAAAAATAATAAAAAATACCCTTACCACCTCGATGAGTGAAGAACTCCTGGATACGTATTTCGGCAACTAAG
>JARFOC010001320.1:0-11283 GCA_031763485.1 Osmoderma eremita
GAAGATGTAATAACACAATTTGCTGCAAATAAAGAGAGACGATTGCAATTTGTTTTGTAATATTAGGTTTTCGTTCACATTTTTTAATAATTATAAAATAAATATTTTTTGTAAGCCATGGTCTAATTTTATGAACCCCCTCCCCCAAAAATAAAATTCTAGCTACGGCCTTGCATCACACGACCCTAAACTGCTCGCATACTCGGATGCCGATTGTACATTTATTTAGTCTATAATGTAATACACATTTTGTTAACTTTTTTTATATTTCATACAATTTAAAGATGTGGAATTGTAAATTGAGAGGGGGTGTTAACTATAATAGCTCGGCAACGCCAATATTATATTAAAAAGTCACTAGAAAAATAAGTAGTCGAGTAGTAGTTGTGTATGTACTGGTAAGCATTTTTACTCTAAAGACTTTGTAACCAGTGTTTGGTATAATAAAACGTAACTAACAGACCCTAAGTTGTCGTATTTTATCAGGTTATTGGCCCAGAGGTCACGTTACGTTTAGCGTCTGTGAACTGCTATGGCCAAGGTTGAGCTGTTATATTTGGTGAAGACAAATAAGAAGAAGAAAGAGTATGTGGTTGACAATTTATTGAGAGAACACAGCCATGAGGTCTTGCGTTTGCCACCTTACCATTGCGATTTCAATGCTATTGAGTTGATTTGGGCAAGGGCTAAAACATATTATAATACATATATCGGTAGAGATGGATATAGTGATGATAAAGTTCTGGAAATGTGGAAGGAGTCATTGGCTATTTGCGATGCCAACGTAGTAGCTAACGTATTACTAGTAATTTCATCACCAATTAGAAATGTGCGAACTGATATAGAACTTGTTCAAAATTTGCTTTTCTATGTTCATATGTAGAAACTGTGTTCAAAATATCTTACTTCGTTAAAACTTTCTCAAACCTCCAAGAATATATTATTGCATTTGTGTTTAAGAAATAATTTGAGAAGGTCTCGATCAGCGGGCGAGTCCACAAGTACCAACAGGCCAATGAATAAAGGTAAGCTACAGCATATGATATAACGACATCATATACTTATATGTTTATTTATTTTCAAGAAATAATTTGAGGTCTTGATCAGCGGGCGAGTCTACAACTACCAACAGGCCAATGAATAAAGGTAAGCTACAGCATATGATGTAACGACATCATATACTTATATGTTTATATGTTATATGCTTATATGTTTATTTAGGTTCAAGAAATAATTTGAGGAGGTCTCGATCAGCGGGCGAGTCCACAAGTACAAGTATATGATCTAAGGTCTGGTGGTCACTATAGAAAAGTAGTCACTTTCCCTTCATTGAACATTATTTGTTAAAATACAGTATCATATACAGTGAATCCCAGTATTGATGTTAGGTACATACATTGATGTTCTACTAATATCAGGACACACTGTCTATTTCTAATTTGTTATTGTCTCTTATTACTAAGCTATCTAGAAACATCTTGCCGTACAATTTAAATATTGCTGTGAGACGTTTGAGTTTCTAATTTTTGTTTTCACTTTAGATTTAAAGAATGTCAGGATCTCGTTGCTAAATATTTAATAAATTAATGGCTAAATCTGTACCAATGGCCTTAATGTGTTTGCTATTGAAGGTAGAACTCGGGTAACAATGAGAAAGCCTTTTGAAGGCAAAACCGCATACACGAGATTCGGTTTTCGAGTGCCACCAAAAGCCACGAGAAATGACATTATGAAAGCGATGGCAAACAAAAGTAGTTACAGAACCTGGGAACCGGGATGACAAACGTGTTGTCATTAAAGGGGTTAGGTCAAACCGAATGTTTGACCTGCTAATGGAAATGAGGCTTCGAAATAGAAGACACTCTGCGGAGGAGTGATTGTTTTTTACGTAGGAGTTAGTTTGTCTATAAATGTTTGTTTTTTTATTATTTATAATAGCTTAGTATGTTTGTTTTTTTATATTTTTCTACATATTTTTGGTATAACTGCCGCTGAAGTACACATTCTCTCAGGATAGTGTAATCTTAGCACAATATGTCATTTGTTAATGAGATTAAGTTTAGTCTGAAACGGATAGAAACGTGGTCCTGAAATTATTTATTAGCTTATCTTGTTCTGGTTTTGGTTGATTGTGATACACAGCAAAGTGCGAAAATGGATGGAAAGAACATGACGTTAAGGCTACGCTAAATGATAAAGTAGGTCGCGGATGGAAAATAGGATTAGGGGACAAAGAAATAATACATCACATTCAAGGTATTGAAAATTTTACAATACGTACACAGCTAATAACATCACAATGTGTAACGTTAAAAGACCTGTTCAAATTTCTGAAATTACTGGGGAACGAGATACAAGAACATGGAAGAAGACAGCTGGCGACACATCCTGTGAAATTTGCAAGAAAGCAGAGCATGTAAAGGAAGTTTGTTATTTTAGGAAAGGGAGACAAGGCTCCTGCATCGACACCCAAAAGATCACCTCTCACATGTTGCAGGTGTAACGAAGTAGGACATACAAGATACAATACACCCCTTTCGGTATATCGTTTGATGATACGTGATACAACTAATTTACTGATGTCAAAAAGCTTACTAATAACGCTTTGAGCTTCTCCTTTCTGATGCATTTTCCCAATTTCTAATTTTAAATCGTTACTATACACTTTTCGTAATATATTGTACAAATGTGTTGTGTGACTTGAACGTACAGCACAACAGCCAATAAAACACTAAATTCTATAAGATTAAATCCCACTACGATCAAATGTGTAAAGATCACAGAACGCCAGGAATGCCTGGCGTTGCATAGTAAAAGTTGCTTAACTTTTGTTGCGCTATTGTTAATGAATGAACCGTTATTTATTATTGATATTCCCAATATTCTTATATGAATAAATTTTGAGTTGTTTTTACATCTTTTTTCGTCAAATCCCTACATTAAATCATCTTCTGTTTTTAAGAGTCTTTGATAATTATTCTATGTGAGGGTGCAGTTGCTTAACTTATGTCAGACACTGTATATAAATCGAGCTGGCCATAGTTTGAAATGGTGTCTTTTCTGAAAACTATTATGACCCCGGCAGTGAAGTCGGGACACTTAGTAAACGTCGAAAACACTCAAGATTAATTGAATTCTGAAATGGAGGGAGAAGAAAAGAACGGAATTCCCACGCCATGTGGAGAACGTTACAGTTGAATCACCTTTGTCGGGTGCAACTCCTGAAACTGCACAGCAACGACCATCATCTGCCTGTGTTTAGTGTTAAGTAGTATATACAGGTTGGCACCACTGTAACGGTTGTCAAGCCAGTTAGTTGATATACCCCCCAGATATACGATGTATTATGATTGTAAAATAAATAAATAAAAGACATTATAAAACATGGCGCAGTCAGACTCAGATATGTGAACAGTTAGTTGTTGTAGGCATCAGAGCTGAAAGTGGTATCTAAAGTGTAATAGAGCCGCAGTACATATAACGAACAATGGCGAACATGGGAGGTATGGTAAAACTACCACCAGATTTCAATATCCAAGGAGAAAATGCTGTGGAAATGGAGTGGAAATTTTGGAAAACGGCATTTAAAGATTACATGGTAGCGACATGACAGCATGAAGCCGCAAGTTATATTAGCGTAACCTATGCTAACGTAATAATGCAACATCAGCAATAAAGATATATAAAAGCAGCACCACACAAGGCATCGGAAGTCAGTCGAATCCATCTCTTTGACGACCCAACAACGCGTCACTACAGCTATCAAAATCAACCTCCAAAAATCAAAGTTTAATTCATATTGTAAAACATTGTAAAGTAATAAGTTAAAATAAAAGTTTTTAAAAACATTGTTAGCGTTCGGCGAAACCTAACTCGCAGACAGTGTAAAATTGTCAATTTTAAGGAACATAATTGGAACCGATTCGGCGAAGGTTATGGCAACATTTGATGTAAAGTAGGAACAAGATAATTTCAAATATATGATAGAATGTATTGACAAATATGTAAACCCGAGAGTGAATGAATGTTTCGAACTATACAATTTTCGCAAAAGAAGTCAATTAGAAGGCGAGCCGTTCGAACATTTCCTAACTGAATGTCGTCACCTAATAAAGACCTGCAATTATAATATAAACGATGCAAGTGAATTGTTACCCCATTCCGTCCCTAAACTTAGATTCAACAAATTAGGCGCTGATATACTGGAGTTCGGAGGAAAAGCATATTTAGTGTTAATCGATCATTTTTCCCATTGGATAGACGTTTCAGTAATACCAGATAAAACCGCAGAAGCTGTTATAGATGCAATGCAGAATACCTTTACCAAATTTGGATACCCACAAGTCTTAATAACAGACAATTTACCAGTTATATCGACAAGATGTAAAAAATACTATAGAGAGAAGGATATTACCGTATATACATGCACTCCGCATCACCATCAAAGCAACGGATTGACAGAAAAGGCTGTAAGCATCTGCAAACAACCGCTACGGAAGAGCATGGAAGAAAAGAGTGATTTTAGGGAATTAGTAATGGATTACAACAATACTTTGATCATTAGTTGAAACGCGTCTCCAAGCCAAATTCTTCAAAGTAGACGACTCAAGACAGAATTACCGGTAACCAGTAACATGCTACACATTCAAAAAGAGACATACAAACTTCTATGTAAGCAAAAGGAATGCACTAAATTGCAATATGACAAGTCAAGTCGAAAACGTGAAATAGAATTTGAGAAAGGTGATACAGTGGTAGTGAAAAGCACAAATGAAAAAGTTTGGGAAAAAGCGAGAATAGTGGAAAAAGCAAAAGAACCACGATCTTAATGGATACGGAAGGAGACAAATAACAAAATTATCAGAAGAAATACAAGCCAAATGAAACCATCTACAACTGAACCAAACCATGGCGAAATTGTTCTACAACCAGAGTTAATCCTAGATTACCGTGAAAATAATGTGGAACCAGATAATAATTCTTTAGACAACAACGATGTGCCCAACAGACATTCAACTACAGACAATTGTTGTAAACCGGTAAAAACAAAAGCTAGTGTGTATATAGGTCTTAGTGTTTTTAGTGTAAAATATGTAAATTATAGAGTACTTTTTAATAAACTTCAGTGTAAGAAATAGTCACTCCATTATTATTATGTATATGTACTGTAATGCCTCCCGCCCCCGCCCCTCCCCCGGTTTTTAAATGCCTCTTTATTCTTTTATTATTACTTTAATCTTGTTTATTTATTAATGCCCCATGTTGATGTGAGATTTGTAACGTTCCCCCTTTACTAACTATTTATTATATGATAAATAATAATTAACTTGAAAGACTTTATAATGGAACGCACTATCTCATTCCACACAAACGTATGTGCAATTGCAAATAAACAATTTCATTAAACCCTGGCAAAATAAACTTAAATAAAAAAGGCCCTTTTTGATAAAGGTTTATAATATTCTATATTCTTATAAATCCCAAAAAGCTGGCCAAAAGTCGAAAAATAGAGTTTAAGTTCCGGTAATTTCTAGTCGTGGGTTAGGTTGGGTAAAGGTCCGAAGGTCGAATTCCAGGCTTCAGCGCGCCCTATCGCTTATACCAGCCGCTGTAGGACAGTTGAGAGGGGACCCTCAATCGAACTAAACGCGTCGTGCAGTGAGCAAATATTTCAACGCTATTTCAAGAGAACACCTAATCTCTAAGAATCAACCGATTTCGATTTTTTAAAATGGAATCAGCAGCTGCAAGTAAGTAGAAACTGATTATGTAACACAAAATTAGTAATAATAGTTCATGCGATAACAATAAACGAATCATTTGTACGAAAATCAAGGGAAGATTACAACGGAAATTTTTAAACACGTACAGAAAAGTTTATAAGTTCTCTAGAGTTCTACGACTTGACCTATCGCATGTTGTACTTGGAATTATTATTAAATGAAAAAAGTTGAAAGTTGCTGCCTCTAGCTGCCTCTGTGTCATTGGTGCGAGTTATCTCAATGTAAAACATAGTTTTCTGAATTTCGTACATTAACGGCGCGGAATGTGTTGCTCTTTTTCTTGAATTTATCTGCGGTCTTCATTGTATTGAGTGTCATGATACGTATGCGACCCAAATGAGCCTTCGATCATCTGGGAAATCAGATGCTGCGAACATTGTCCGTGATGTGGGATTGGGGAGCCCATCTAGAGCTAAGAAGTACAAGGAATCCATAGAAACGATTCCAGAAACGACTTTGTCTGCCGATGCTGCTCTGTCGTTTATAGTGGAACTAAAATTATCGAAATCACAATATCAGGGGCTTCGTAATAGGAGCAAAGAGAACAGCTGTGATTTATTTCCACCGTATAAATTGCCATATCAAGCCAAGCTCAACTGTTATCCGCCTAAGTCAGATATTTCTGTAAATGAATGTACTGCTGAGGTAAAATTGCAGGCTTTGCAACAAATGGATGTTGTCAAAAGGTTGTCTCCTGAAAATGTTTGCAACTTGAATTTAATTTGTAGGTGGGGCTGCGATAGCACTTCTGGCCAGAGAACGTACAAGCAAAAGTTCATCAATGATGATGGATGGAAGCAAGTCCGAAGCTAATATTTTTTTTACCACAATCGTTCCACTGCAGCTTGTATCAGACGACCAAGAAACAAACGCTATACTTGTTATATGGAAAAATCCGAGGCCGTTTTTGTATAATCATTTGTAATTGTAATCGTTTTTGTAGACCAATTAGGATCCAATTTTTTCACGAGAGTCCCGAAGCCACTCGTGAGGAAATGGAGTATATTAAACAGCAAGAGAACAATCTTGTTCCTTTTGAAAAAATCATAGATGGTAAAGAAATAAGAGTTTTTTTCCGACTTGCTTCACCATGATAGATGGTAAAGTTTGTAATGCTATCACGCATAATATGTCTACTCAACGATGCTATATTATGCAAAGCAACTTCGAAAGACTTTGACGACATCGATGCGATTCTAGAAAGGGAAGTCTGTAAAGATCATTTACAGTTTGGATTATCGACATTGCATGCATGGATACGGTTTTTCGAATGTTGTTTGCATGTAGCATATAAGCTCGAAATTAAAAAAATGGCAAGCGCGTACTGATAAAGGAAAGGAACAAATAAACACCCGAAAAAAATATATAGAAGAGTTTCCGTATAGAATTAGGTCTAATAGTCGTCCAACCAAAGCCTGGTTTCGGTAGCTCGAATGATGGGAATACCGCTCGACGATTTTTCGAAAACTCCAGCATTTCTGCTGCTACAACAGCGGTTGATGAGGATTTGATTAAGCGTTTTCACGTCATATTGCAAACAATTTCGAGCGGCCATGAGATTGATTTCATACGATTTCAAGATTATGCTTTACAGACAGCTCGCTACTTTGTAGAGTTATATCCGTGGTTTCACATGCCAACTTCGGTACATAAGATATTGATTCATGGGGCAGAAGTGATAAACTCATCGGTATTGCCGATAGGGCAGATGTCTGAAGACGCTCAAGAGTCTACTAATAAATACACTAAAAAGTTCCGTGAAGATTTTGCAAGAAAGTGTTCCAGAGCTAAAACAATGGAAGACATTATTTCACGCTTGTTATTAATATCCGATCCATTTATTTCAAGTTTGCGCGATCTGCCTAGAAAAAATTCAAAGTCGTTGCTCCCAGAAGCAGTTCTATTGTTAGTTGCGCCACGTATACCAGCAAGTACAGGAAGCTCCAGCGATTAAAAGTTGAATCAACTGATTGTGAATCAAATTATTCTTCGGATGACGATGCATGAACTTCAACATCCACCAATTGTATGTTTCACCGTATTATACAACATATGGATCTATTTTGTACTTTCTCTATAAAAGTGATTTATGGAGAATCCGCCATTTTGCTTTGATTTCAAATATTGACTTCGGATTCGTAATCAGCGACCTCGTAAACCCCCGAGTACTAACTTTCAGCCAAATTTATAACGTTTTCGAATTTTGGCCAGCTTTTTGGGATTTGGCCCCACTGTGGCACGGTTGGACTTCGAGTCTTGCGTGAATCAAGTCTACGCAACTTAATGATCGTAAGCTATGGTGGTCGGCGTTCGTAAAATCACCAGCGTTTATTGATGTAACAATTAAGATAGATGATGGGAAATTAGATAATTTGCATTTGAAAATAGTACCAGATGATGTACAACCCTTTGATGTAATAGTTGGACGTACATTTACCGATGCCCCAAATGTTGTATATTATAAATTCGGAAATGAACTAAAATTTCAAGAGAAAGATGACCCAGAATTGTTGGAGGTGTTGAGAAATGATTTGGCAAACTGTATTACAGAAGTGAACATTGACAAGAGACAAGAACTAAAAGCACAAAGTATTAACTTTATTGAAATAAGTTCTGATTCGCATATAATTGGACAGTAGGGGATCAATAGAATTTTAGACGGAAAAGATATGAGGTACAAAAGAAATGATACAATCCTTGGTTGATGTGTATAATGATGTAATATTACTGTACTTTTTGTTATAATACAGTACGCATACATAATCTTTTTTCCCCTCCCATTGTTCTAATACATTAATAATAGAATAATGAGGAAAATAACAGATCAACATGTCATCCCTTCAAAGATAAAGAAGATGCGGGTATCTTGCTGTTCGCAGATATTTAGCATTCAAGTTTCATCTGCAATCTTAAGAATGAGTTTAGATAGGAAGTATATTAATAAAATGTTCTAAACTACAACTAATATATACACTTTGTAATAGATTCTAAAAGCGCAGATGGATCTATCACAATGCCTAAAGAAGCCGTTCAAACATCACACCTGTTGTTATTTTTTCATACCATGTTGGATAGTGTTAATGGATCGTCAAACTATCTGCCTCCAGGGAAAAAGTATAGGTGTGCTTGTACAAGGAAATCTGGCAATGTTACATTTAGGGCAACTCATCAATTAAAAGAAATGGTTTTTGGAAAGCGAAATGGAAAAATGGTAATACCACCTTCGCTCAAAAATTGGATCTTCACTTTAGAGAATTTTATATTATTCTGGCGAAGTATTCTTCAGCTGGGGCACACGTTTGTACCAAGACGTGTTAATCAAGATCCCATAAAAAACTTTTTTCGGATAATGAGGCTGCATGGATGCAGAAATAGTAATCATTCATGTACTTCCGTCGAGCAGTACTACAAAAGCTTACTAGTACGTAACTTTGTATCTTCGTTCTCCCTGGGACGCAATTGTGAAGATGACGAATGCTACAATTTACTGACATCCTTAAAAGAATATTCACCTCAACCAGTACAAGATAATAATGAAGACCAAGTAACAATCATTTCAGTAGACAATACAACCCAGTTGATAAAACGGCTAATAGAGGAATGTGCACTTGGTATGCTACGGGATTTATGACATGGAAGATTAAAAACTGTAAATAATTGCAATACTTGTTTAAAGCAATTAGTAGTGCAATCAATAGAATCAACACCACATTCTTTTATTAAATTAAGGGAATACGAAGGTCGCAGTTTGTTATATTGTAGCATTGATTTTACAATCTCTTAAAAGAAATTTATAATTTTACTCTATATACAGTGAAATCCCCCTTGAACGGACACTTTTTATGGAACCGATGCACACGGCTTCATTTCCTAATAAGTTCTCTTTTAAGCGGACATTCTCTTAACCGGACAAGGACAGAATATTGGGCTTAGGTGTCAAATATATCTATATGTCTCTTGTGCGGACAGACGGTATTGTGTTGACTTGGGATTCCTCTAGCTATGTGACTAGATATGTATCAAGTTCATCAGATCATTGAAGAATATTAATCTAGAAGAATTACATGTTATATGACGATCAAATAAGAAGGCGTGGATGACAAATGCTATATTTACAGATTGGATTTTTCAGTTAGATAGAAAAATGGGTATTCAACGTAGAAAGATGTTGCTGTTTATGGACAATGCTGGTTGTCATCCACGGGAATTAGAGTTCCAAAACACAAAAGTCATGTTTCTTCCACCATGTACAACTGCTGTTAGTCAACCATTAGACCAGGGCATAATAAAAAAACTTTAAAACTTGGTACAGATCTTTTATAATAAAGCAGATTTTATGTGAACGATAATGCCAGAATTACAGACTATGTTGGCTTACTGGATGCCACATATTTAATTCATAAAACGTGGCAAAGTGTAACCAATACTACAAAACTGTTTTCGATAAGCAGGACTTAGGTGCACTACCAACGATAAGAGTGACGAGGATTTCGAAGCAGAGGATTGTCTACCATTATCGATTGTGACGAAAACTATGCAAATCCAATAAAAAATCACAATGATGCATTAAAACTGATAAAGGATTTACAACAATTTAGTGTAAATGATGGAGATGTTGAAACTTTTGGTGGAGATTTCACTGTATATACTTTGACTTCCATTTTTGCGAAGAACATGATGAAAATATGAAGAATTTTACAATACATTTATTTACAAAACTTATAATTAATAATTATTTTGCTGGAGCAAACAGCATCCTTTCTGGAAAGGAGTGTAAAATCGTAGATGATAATTTGTATATTTCTTGTAAAAATAAATTTCATAAAAATAAAAGAACGTAGGTACAAATCCTAATTAACGCTTAATGGTGAAGCAGTAACATTAATTTCCCGTAAATACATACTTTTATTAAGTGCGCGATGGTGCTGACTTACTTTGTAATATAATCCATTGTACTAACAAAACTTGTTTTCTACCGCTAGCTTTATTTGTTTATTGTAATTTCCGACCATATTGTAGAGGACGCAGAAAGTTGCATCGATATTGCTTCAGAGAGTTTCCCACTTTTATATACATGGGTATGTTTCTCTCAGGAGAGGGGGTAACCAGGGGTATATATCTTAAATCAGGCATAATTTGGCTTGCTTGTGATTGGTCGTAGCATGTTAGTACGTATTCGCGAGTATGAGGGCGCTTCTTATTTAATGGAATTTAATCTTTTTCTGTAAAACCGAGAGAGCGTGTTTACAACGTCAATTATTTAGGCAATTGTCGTATGGTTGTGAAGTGTTAGGTTATTTTATTTTGTTTTATATATTTTGCTATTTATTAGTCATTTACAAATTGTGTTTTTTTATATTAAGTATGAGTGCAATATAGGCAATCGAAGTAAATTATACATATGGTTATTTTAGAGACAATATGGGAAAAAGTGTTGTGTATTGGGGTGTTCCAATAAACAAGGAGCTGTTACTTTACATTCCTTTATACATCCTAGCCG
>JARFOC010001320.1:18841-34350 GCA_031763485.1 Osmoderma eremita
TTTCTTTTTAAGCAAAAAATTGTATTGGGATTAACACCAAATTCACGCGCTACAGCACGTAGACTCCATCCGTTTTCGAACATTGTTATTGCGCGCACCCTGTCCTCTGTTGACATCATACTATGCGGCACGTATTTAACTATTCCTAATGCTGTATAAAGAACTGAATATTATTGTGGTGTCTGCATGCTTTTATATACGTCAGTGTCTAATATGACTCATCATTCGAGAAAGAATATTTTCGACATTTATCTGGATTGCGTGTCTATCAATACTTATCAATAAGTCTGTGTTATATTCGCATAAATAAAGATTCCAGAAATACAGAATAAAATTTTTTTGCCTACCTGTCTATGTTTACGCAAAAACCACCATAAATAGATGCAATCCGCTTTTACATTCATAAATGCAGCTGCAGCGTTTTTAAAATAGTCACAGAAACCACACATTCATTCATTGATAAGCATCATCATTTCAGCATAAGTGTATAATTATTTCGTTATATCATGTTTTAAATAAATAAAAGTACTAAACCTTTGATAACGCCCTATGTTGAGCGTTAAGTCGTACAATTAGAAAGTGTCGCTAGTGTACATGTGAAGTGTAAAAGAAAATCATTATATTCAGCCTTTTTATATTGTTCACAAGCTATAATATTAAAATTTCTTTTGCCGATGTTTGGCAATAACGTGGACTAATCCAAACTGTCAAAACGTTGCTAAACAAAAAATCCAACCTCAAACATTTAGTGAAAGTATTGGACATTACCACTTGTTCTGTGGTGCTATTACCCTGTACTTGCCTAAACATAAAAAATTGCCGGGTATTATACCATTACATGTGTTTTTGATTTCTAGTGATATTTGTGGTGCTTTGGGAATCGAGCCAATGATCCACTATATACATAATAGGTATCTGATAATTACGGGTTCCAGAATACTGTAAGAATTTTATTTCTTTTTGGTTGTCAATTGTAATAGTGCGCAAAGGTGTCACTTCCACAACTAAAATACTACAATAATATTATTGTAACTAATGGAATCAGTCTTTATGTCTCCTTCGATATTCAAAAATGTTGAATCACAATGCAAGTGTTGATTAATCATTTCATCAAGGTGAACAGAGACGTAAAAACTGAAATTAATATGTAACCACTTATATAACGCTATTTTCATTGTTTTATTTTTTACTGTTTTGATTATTTATTTACTTTTCGTTGTTGTGATTACTTTTATTGTGTCGATGTGCTTGCTCGATGTTTATCTGTCTGTATTGTTTTAGCCAAGGTTGCTATATTTAATAACCGCGACGCTTAAAAAGATGTTTTGAAAACCTATTTTTAACACTACTTCTGTTTTCATTTAATCCAGTTTTGCCTATAGTCCACTTCACGTTTTAAAGAAAGTATTGCTACTATTGATGGACTATATCCATCCCATTTTGATTTATACGTATTTATGTGTATCCTTATCTACAACTGGGATTGTTGCCATTTATTATTAAGTGGCTGTTGTTATTAAGAATAGATTTTCCAATCTTACATGCGTCCTCCATAAGAGCAATACTTCCTTCAAAAGGTGAACTGGACTTTACATACAAAATTTTTGAAATCAATGGACTTTAAGTTAATATCTTTCTAAAGGCAGGTAAATGCAAGAATTTGGTTTAGATCAAATAAATATAACACTTGTTACGTACTTATAAATTGTACTGGGAAGTTTGGTTAGGTGTTGAATCTCATATAAGGCTTTGAAGATTTGAGACATAGTTGAAATGTTTAGGCCAGGTACTAAACCAAAAGCTAGACTAACGTAGTTGGTTATACATATACCACACCACGAATACCAAAGCAAGCAGATATTTGCCGCAAAATGTCAGAGCAGAAATAAGATTGGACATCAAATCTAGTACGAGATCAAACTCTAAATTAGAGAGCCCTGAAACACTAGATTATTGGCCAGATCAAACACAAAACTAAAGTTTTGATATTACATTTTGGGGTTTAATTTGGTTCTTTGCTTCAATGTGAATTCTTATGACTTGAGGTATAAAATTTACCTCGTCCTCTATTCTAAAGCCTTGATTTGGTTTAGAATCTTTTGACCCGATTTCTTTCATTCATTTCGGTTGTCCAAAGTATACCTCTTTAAAAATGGACAATTTCTAATTGTATTATCCTAGCATTGACGGACTTAATATTGATTAACATTGGCAAAATAATAAATAAGTAACAGCTCAGGTTTACTAATTACAATATGTTGCTATCGTTGCTATGCACTAACTAGGTGATAATTTGACATAGAGATTTTAAGCCGCAAAATAATACTTAGTAATCATACCTTAGGTCACAATTTCTGATTTTTCTGCTTTTGTTGTTACAGAGTTCCATTCCGAACCAGATGATGAACGGTCACAGGCCACCGGTGTCCTCGTCAAATGGTGACCTGAACAATAACATGTCCGGTTCCGGTCAACCACCGCCCAATTCTCTACCAGGCCAATCGTTTCCATCGGCGGGACATTTGAAAAGCAACGCCATGTCACTGGGAGCGACCAGCTGAACCAGGCAGTGATACTGTGATTTTAACAGTGCGAAATGAAATTGAATCTCTCGTTCCCTTTTTATATACATAATAATGAATATGTTATACATATATATTATATATATATATATCTGTTATTTATACATATATAAATAGATGTAAATATTGTGGAAAGTGTGCGGATGAGAGGACAGACGGATTTTCGGCGAAAATGCGATTCTTTGTCACGGTTAAAATACCAGTGATGTGTGAGGGTAGGGTGTGATTAGTAACAGTGATACGGTGCAATATTATTTTGTGAGATGGGATTTCGAATGTCTGAAGATTCGCGGATTAGAATAGAATCTCTTGTAAATAGACGTACTGCTAAAAAGCATTTCTGTGACATTTGGTTGTCATTTGTTACATTACCGCTACTTAACTTGCTAAATTGTTTATATAGTGAGAAACAGCGTAAAAGATAATGTTTTTGGGGTTTTCCTATCTGTCGTTTTTTTCTGGGATTATCCTTAAATTAAATACAATAATTTCAATTATCAAGTAAACAAGTAAGACACACCCAAGTTCTTTTGTAAATATATATCTCAACAGATTATACTGTTTACATTATTATTACAATGTAATAAAACTCTGCCATAAATAACTATTGTCAAATGTATCACAGGCACTCTTAAAAGATACTATGATACGATGATCCTATCTTTATACTGTAATGTACTAAAACAAAAGAGAAACAGAATAATTGTAAATTAAAGAAACTTGTTAGAAAATAGTGTTTAATGTTGATTCTCTATACTATTGCTAACGTGTATTTAAAAAGAAAACCGACGCTAAGAAAAAGAGCTACCAAATAATGAAGCAACACTAAAAGAAAATTAGACAGTTATTTTACGAAATAATATTACTATTAATGATAATACACCCATACAAACCCATACAGTTGCCATTCAATCATTCATTCATGATGTTACATTTGTTTTGTATTATAATAAACAGACTGTACATGTAAGCATATATTACATATTCAAATGTTCAGCACTGTATATATATATATATATTTAGAAATATTTTTTTTTCTTTTCGATTATTATATTTGTTGAATTAGTTTTTTTACTTTATATTATTAAATTATAAAATAGGTGCCAATTTTTATTGTAAATCTATATTATATATATTTGTTTATTATTAATACAATTATGAACGTTACTTTGTGTACAATATATTCCAAAAGTTCATGATACCAATGATTTGACCAAAGAAATAAAAATACTTTAAAATTTACTTAGTCTGTTTTTTTTTTATTACGTATACCCTTATATTAAATCCATATAAAAAGGATGAATTCTAATCGAGACAAAAACAGTTGAAATTAGGTAGAATATATTGATTACTGAGCAGTCCTTTAAGTTATTTTTGCAAAAAGGATTTATTAAAAAAATTAGTGATGATATGCACATTTTTCATTCGCGCCGCTGGCTGGCCTTTTAGTATATAGGAACAAGGAAATATGCGACGACATGGCGAGAGATAGAAGAGGATACAAGATAAAACGGGAGGAATATACAGGTTTTTTTTTGTAACGTTACACATAGGCATTTCTTACAGGTAACGTTAAAAAAAACAATTCTTTGTGTCAAAGATTTCTTTATAAATTTATTTTTTTAATATTCATTCATATATCGTAAAAAATTAGGTTAAATTACGAACAGGTAATACAAAGATAAAAAGGTGGCAATGATAACGTGGCACCAGAAGAATAATTATTTAAGATGGGTTTAGGGACATGTTTTCAGTCAATTATCCTGAAGACCTATAACATGTGCGAAAACTATGCTCAATATTTTTAACAAATACAAAGCAGATGGATGTTCTCATAGAAAAGTAAATAAAACCAATCACGCTCAACAAACCACATCAATCTGAATATCCTAAGTTATGTAGAGGTACGTAGGATCCCTTTTAGATGATAATAGATAAATAATATATAATAATATCGTCGTATACATTACATATCTATATTCGTTTGACATTTGTCGCGGACGCGCGGAATTTCGCGGAACTAAATTTCTAAGGTTCACAGTAGCGTCTCATCAGGCGAAGGGATATTGGACGGCCGCGAGGGGCACACAGACGACGTTCGCAACCCCAAATTACATATTCAAAATTCCCGACCCCAAATTAAATTACCCAACAACCAAACAAAACATTACAGAACCTATAAACCGGATACCACCAACCCGTTTAAATCGCATATTTTGCGTACGCCCAATGTATGCCTTTTAGTGTTATTAACATGAAGTATCATACAGTGCGATACACAAAGCCGTGAAAAAAAATCAATTATACGCCATACAAAATACAAATCAAGAGGTTTTCGAGGAATATAAAATAAACCGAATAGATTTTTTCGAAAAAATGTCTAATTTGTGAAATGAAAACGTAGAAATTTTTAATAAAACACTTTACTGACGAAGCTACTTTTACCTTTTTTTTGTCTTAATTAACAATAAATAAAATAATAAAATAATTTCTTCATTCAAAGTTAAAATTTTGCATCATTATTAAAAACACAACCAAATTCTACTATATCGTAATATTTTAACAGTTTCGTAGCAGATAATAAATGGTGAGGTCAATACTCAGAACTTCGGGGTTGTATCCTACATTTCTTCATTGAAAAATACTAAATTTCCTTTCCATTAATCAATTAGTTATTGATCCGGTACAATTCCTCAAGCACAAAACCTGAGACGAATGCAGTACCCTCAAAAGACGTTTGGTTTTGGTATTTCGCTATCGTTTCTTTTCTTAGAATTCTTAGACATGCATTTTCGTCGGAGACCAAATCATTATTTAGAACCGAGCAAGCGATAATATCTGGTTATAAATAATAATAATAAAAATATATTTCCCCAACAGAAACCCATTAGCACGACAATAGATACAATAAAAATACAATAGCACTTTACAGTGTAAATCAAGGATGAATATAAAACAAATATGTATATTTAAATGTTAAATCTGCCGCTAGAAGCAGCTCTTCGGTTTTGTAGAGAGTCCATCCTATTCCTAGTAAGTAAAACCTCATAATTTGTGCCACGTGGTGGATAAATCTGATCAATCCTGTGTGACAGGTTCCTCAAAAATCTTTTTTGAATTCTCTCTAAGGCAAGCTACTGATAGTGGTAATAAGGGTACCAAATAGTTGATGCGTACTCCAACTTAGTACGAACAATAATAAAAAACAAGATCTTCATAACGTTAAGATCAGAAAATGATTTGCAAGAACGTATTAAAAACCCCAAATCCTTAGAAGAATTATTAGCAATTTCAGTTATATGATCACTAAAAGACAATTTAGAATCAAGAAGTACTCCGAGATTGCGGATACCGTCTACAGATTGGTTTTTGATTAAACAGAATAGGAATACAATACGACAGTGTTAGATTTAGCATAAGTCTGTATTTAGATGGAGCCCATTATCTTCACACCAGGAATTTATAATGTGGATGTTCCTCTGAAGTACGACGCAATCAGATATAGTGGTTATCTTGGAATAAATTTTTAGGTCATCTGCGTAAGCTGCAACTCTACATTTCAGACCAGATAGCGGATCATCCAAGTAAATGTTAAAAAATAGGGGACCCAGGTGTGACCCTAGTGGAACACCAGAACACGCTATAAATGAATCAGAACTGAAACCGTTATAGGAGACGTAGCAATTGCGATTGCATAGGTAAGATGAAAATAAATCGGTGACTGGAGGCGTAAAACCAAGGTTGGATAACTTTTGAGGCAGTAATGTGTGGTCGATAGTATCGAATGCCTTCGTAAAATCAGTATACACTACATCAACCTGTTGACGGTGTTCAAATGACTCACTAATAAATTGAGTAACCTCAGCCAAATTGGTTAGTGTAGAACGTCCTGGTACGAAACCATGTTGATGAACAGACAGAAAAGGTTTGACCATAAAAGATAATTGATCATGTAAGACAGACTCAAAAATCTTACCAAAGTTGGACAATATATGTATGGGTCTGTAATTGAGTATGTCAGCAATATCTCCCTTGTTAAAAGCAGGTGTTATTTCAGCGATTTTCCATACATTGGGAAAAGTACACGTGCGTATGGCTAAGTTAAATATCATCGTAAGTGGTTGGCAATAAACAGACGCACCATCATGCACTAAGAATACTGGCAGACCATCATGACCTGCATTCGTGGTTGTTTTTTTATTTTCTTGATGCTACGGTAGACGTCATCTGAGGTTGTAGAAGACAAAAGTAACGGATAAGAATTAGTATAGGTGGATATTGAAGAATTTGGTGAAGAGCGAGCGCCTTAGTACACACTTGAAGTTATGTTAACAACTGCAGGTAACACATTTATTACAATAATTTATTGAACGCAATATATTGAAGCAAACAATATCGTTAACTCCCGAATAACTTTAAGAATAACAAGTAGTTCTTATTCAATGACCCGTCCACGATTTTCAAACGGTATAAATCCATTTTGGAACTCATTGTACACACGTAATTTGGTTGAAATAAGTTTTGTTTGAATATATTTACGCAGAATGAAACTAAAACGGTTACTACAAACAATAAGCTCCTATTTCTCCCTCGGATACTAAAACAACGTGTAATCTCGTAGAGGGAAAGAAAGGGAGACTTTAAATTTGCAGAAGGGAAGCTATTTACTTAATAGAAAATAGATATTATGTAGTAACGTAGTAACGTAATGTGGCGAATATATTGCGAGGAAATCCCCTTCAATATCTACCGTCCCGTTATTGTTGTAACTTTGAGTTTACAAGCTACGAAATTAAAGATCGTCCAGATAGCGTTTTCGCCGGGCGCGAGCGAGACGACGGGTTATACGCAACGTCGGCGGGAGAGAGACGGAAAATAAGAGGGGCGACGTGTAATTTTTCTTATGCCGCAAATCTGAAATTGCTCTATATAATAAGGTGGGTTAAGTGTGTAGTAAATGGACTCGCCCGGGGGATATTAATGCTACTACTCGGCTATGAGTTAAGACGCCACGCTGGCCCGTTGAAAGAGGAGTCCCGTTTTAATATACAAACAGACAAAATTGATTTTGTTTTGACAGGGTTTTACGTGAATTCAGCTTAAGGAGTTGGGGTCGGTATGAAGCATTGTGAACAAAGTGTTTTCTAGTAAATGCTTCTGCAGCAATCCTATTTTTTTTTTAACGACGTGAATCAAACTTATTTGAGCATCAATATCTATTAAAGCTTTCAAATTTCTATTTTCAATGTTAACGTTTATAAGATGAAGAATATTTATATTAATAATAATATATGACTTTATTGCCACACGTTTCTCCTTTACAATACAAGGATTACAAGAAATAATGTATATTAGGAATTAAGGTAAACTACATGTAAAGTCTAAACGGTGCAATCCCAGGGTGAAGTCCAGTGCCTAGACTGCTCAAATCTAACTCTGTATTTATGAACTTAACTACCAAAATCATTGCGTAAAACTAAAACTAAAGACATCCTATGAGATAGTACTCTATGTGTGCGCGCTTGATGTATTGGTGTGATACCAATTTGTAAACTAAAGCTCCCAGTTTACTTACTAACTTACATAATCGGCTCAATAGATACACTATGAAGTTGCAGTAGAAAACCAGTGAAAGTCTTCCCGAACGAATATGACACAATCAGAGAAATACGAGAATTTAGTTACTTAGATTGATTTTGTAATAGGAGTAGATTAAATTTAAGCTTGAATGTTTTTGGACTACAATTTTTAAGATACTCCGGTAGGCTGTTGTATTTATAACAAATGCAATATGAGAACGATATCTCAAATAATGACAATCTGCGACATGGCGGCGATAACAGTCTACGGAAGCGAGTAGCAATGTTATGAATGTCCGTTCGGAATGTAACCTAAGGTTTTTTAAAACAACAATTTTGTGATATAGAGTCATAGCCTGTAGCTCTCTTTTATTACACATATTTAGCCAGCCAGTTTCCACGAGCTTGCGACTGACATGTTGAAATTTGCCAATTCTATAATAATTTTCTTTGTCTAGAATTACTAACATATTGACTTTATCTGCCTTTAAGTAAAAGCAATTCTTTCATCGGAGATTTTTGATCGATGCTGATCTCACCGTTTATTATTGTTAAAATATTACGATACAGTAGAAATTCTTTCTTTAGACGATAAAATAAGTAGGACAGGGGTGCCACAGGAGTCAGTTTTGGGCCCTCTACGTTTTCTCATGTTTGTTAATGATCTTCATCTGAATTTAAATGCTGGGGAGATCTGCCAATTTCCGGTGATTCTTAAACTGTAGTTTCTGGAGTAAGATCCTCAGGACTCTCCGAAAGAGGGACTGAGTGTGACGCAATGCTTCATCAATTTCGACTATCATAAGACATAATAATCCGTTCCTTAATAACAATTCATATTCTTTTACTCGAGCAGTATTAAACAGATCTGCGGCCTTATCGATATACATACATCAAAATGAAACTTCAAACTTACTCCTGTTTTATTTCATTCCATCCGCAAATCCTACCAAATCTTAATCAACACTATCGTCAGCTTTCTCCCTCATAAAGCGCGAACTCGAATTGACTTATACTTCGGGCATTACAAAATATTACAATATGAGTAGTGAATCCGCGAAATGTTTTATCTGCGATGTTAGAACGACACTCGGGCTGAATACAAATACATATTTAAGGCGGCGCGAGTCGCTTTTCTTCGAATAAATCGGAACGATATCGCGCCATTGAACACGGTTCGTATTTAAATGGGACCATCGAATCGCGAAGGTACACGGCCGACTTGATCTTGGGAATGGTTTAGCGGTGTCGACAGGAAAATAAAAGGAAGACGCTGGGCGGAATAAGAAGAGGATCCTCCATATAAAATAATCTTACGGTTTTAGCATCTTAAGTTTTTCTGAACTTTATTTTTATGTTTAATAATAATGATTTATTGGTTATGCTGTCATTGATTAAACGCATATACGCGGCAACTTTAAACATTGTAAGAACTGGAGGTTTAACAACAGACAATTCAAAACAAGGAAAGGGAGGTATACTCATCCCTCTACTGTTTATAGCAATAATGGACGAATTAGAACGCAAGGCAAAGAGCAGATGCAAGAAGTCTTTTATAGGGTATAGAAGGTTGGCACCCATATCAGCCAATGAACTGTATGTAGATGATCTAATTTTAATTGCAGACGAGGTGGAGGAGCTAAGAGTACGAACTAAAAATAAAATAAAAAAGAACAGAAGTTTTGGGCATAAGACGCAATACTACGAATATAGTCATAGTCATAGAAGGAGTTCTACAAGAAACTCAATTTATTAAATACCTTGGATCCATCTTCGAAGGTACAGGTAGTCTGTGGAAAGGGAAATTAATAATAGAACAACAAACACGAATGAAATCTATGGAGCATTATATAGCACCTGCTTCAACAAAAATGAAATGAATCAAAAAAAGGATTTCTGCCAAAAGATGAAGTATATAAAAAATATATTTAGAAAATATATAAATATACTTCTGGGATCATACAATACGTCTGATTGTATAGTTCCAGGTATTCCTCACGTACAGACAGCTGTTTCGGACTCACTTAGTCCTCAACAGTGCACGTCGGAGGAATGCCTGTCGCCCGTTCAATACTCCGTATCGTTAACTAAACGTTAGCATATGTCTTTAGAAAAATCCCAGAGACATCTAACGGCCAGCTGCGGATTCATGGCGTAATCTCCATACGATAACTAAGTTACCAGCATTAGAGATTCGTGTTAGCGTGTGATTTTATCGACGTCCAATGACTAATAAATCAACAAAAAGGATTTCTGCCAATAGCCGGCACGTGCGTTCAGAAGATATACTTGTGATAAAATAAAAATAATATGATTCACATAGAGAGAAAACAAAACAGGCTCTCGAACCGATGCCTAAAAAACTAATCAGTAGTACGACCTTGCCATATAAAATTCACCATTAGGTTTTATAAATCTCATATCTGCTGATTGTCAATAACAGTATTACGTTTATCCAATAACAACAGTACTCCAGGATTTTAGAAAAGAGAGATGACAAGATAATAGATCTGCAATTTCCTATAAGATCGAATCCGTGAAGATTTCATAAATTTTCCAAATTATAAAAGCGAATCTACGAAACCAAATAGCAGAAACTAAAACTCAAATGCCATACAATTAATTTTGACGTAAAATTTGACAGTTCTGTCAAAAGCTTAAATGAAGAAATGACCCAGTGATTGATCTGAAACGAACACTTATACCATGGAACCCAATTTATCGGCAGTTTTGAACTCGTCAAACGCAACCAGGTATCAAAACGTAATTCGTACAAAAGCCTAATTTCCTCAAAATTTTCCAAAATTCCAGAGCGTTTTCCAAGCCAGACATTTTAAACACAGAGTTCATGTACTTCAGCGCCGTATTAAAAGTGGTCGCACCGGCTGTATCGACGGACGATACAAGGCAGAAAGTGGCTCCTTGGATCCACAAACTCTTCAGACCTGAATATCACAGTACACCATTTCGCGAGAAAAGAAATAAGTTAGCAGAACCAAGATTGCAAGAGATTTATCTTTTATATCCGATCTTTTATCATAGGTACTTACTGTATTTAACATTGACGCTGCTAAACGATGAAGTTTATGGAATATTCGCAGTAGCGCCACCAGAAGGCGCTTTATTGGAACTGCACGAGATTCCCATGACACACGTAACAGCGGCCGAATGGGAGTTGGACAATACTTGGAATGAAACGTTGCAAAATTTGCCTCGCGATTTTAAATATCTAGAGTGCTCGGTTCACGAAAGCCAGGACGAATGTGACGACGACCATCATCTGGATGCAGTAACGAGAGTTATTTTCGAAAGAACTCGTCGTCATTTCAAAATTTTCAGATTCTAGATCAGGAGTTTCAATTCCTCTTGTATTTGATGAAACCGTATGCTGCTATGCTGAAGGGTAGATATGATCTAACCAGAGCAGCTACGTGGTTGCAAACGTTGTGTACCATCCATGGTAATTCCTGTTCTAGTATGAGGGGAATCAGGAATGATTATATAATGGCACTGCTAGGGTAAGTATTGTATTCGAATAGTATCACCTTATGTATTGAATCTTTTTGAAAATTCTGCTAGCTTTGGATAAAGTTGGTGGAATGGGATTTAACTTCTTGAACTTTTGCAAAAGAATTTATAATAAAACTATCACCTGCAGGTTTATTTTAAAAGCATCGCAATACTTTTATGAGGGACAACATCTTTCAGCAGAAATCTTATTATTAGTTGTATTTAATAATATCAAAGAAAATATTGCTTCTAACATTTTTGTTGTCAACACCTTATCGTATTGTGTTGATTAAGAATTGTAAAAAATTAAAAAGTGATGCATTTTGCAACAAAAACTAATCCTGGCTGGATGGCAACATACAGTTTCCCTGTGACACGGAAACGTATCATTTGTCTGCGAAAAAAAGTGGTAGGCCATCTAGTGATTTTTCTGAAAGTAGTGAACGATCAAAACGACGAAAAACTAAATGATTGCGAACTGAATATGACTCCGAAGAACTGAGTTACGCTGCTCAAATGTCACTTAGGGCGGAAGGACAATTAGATGCTGTAAATGTACTAAAATATATTGCAGTTTCAACCGTTAATAGTGCACAGAAGTACGGAGAAGCCTATCGCAGAGCAGGTGTTGTACTGTATTCTGCTGATAAAGCTTTATCAATATTTGTAGAAGCGAAACTTATAAAATTTCAGTACAATATTATCCGAAATGCAGCTCGGGAAAACAATAGCGATCTCTACCCTAATTATGAAGCTATTACCGCGGCAAAAAAAGCACTATCTTGAAAATATGAACATTACTGAATCCATAGCAGAACTGCCTTTACAAAATTTACTCAATCACACGGTTTCACGTCTATGTCAAGCCATAGAAGAAGGTATTGATGGCCTGAATATTGAAGAAACACGTAATCTTCACCTGATGACAAAGTGGGGTTGCGATGGAAGCTTCGGTATGAGCGAATACAAACAGAGATTTTTGGATCCCAATCTTTCTGACGCCAACATGTTTTTTACTTCCCTTGTACTTGTGCAGTTAATATCTGGTGATTCCAAATCAACCAAAAAGAAACTGTTGTGGCAGAATCCTCGTCCATCGTCACCAAGATATTGCAGGCCAGTTCGGTTGCAGTTTAGTAATGGTTGGATACTTAATTATTAAGAATATATTTAAACTGTGACGATATCGAAAGATGACGTATCCGAGCAATTTTCTGGAAAATCATGAACCCAACGACAATTACGATTTCTGTTCCATTATCATCACGCTGTATAAATCAAAAAAATATATATTTATGCATTATATATTTTGTTATCAACCTGTCCTTGCCCATTTTCTAATTTAATTTCAAACACATTTTCATCTTTTTTTTCCATTTTATCGACAATAATTTGCTGATTACGAAATTTAATATAAGCTCGCATTGACGTATCGATCAACCTTTTTCCCGTCTATTCTGTTACAGGAAAGAAACCCACATTTTAACGACTAATTGCTAAATGTGTTTATTTTTAATTAATTGGTTGTATTAAAATAGTCGATGTGGCGGAAATTTTTCTCCCCCAAATCGATAATTACAAATTTACGCGCTTGGAGAAATTTATTTAATTACTACTGGAACTGATGGAGGATCTATTAGTATATTATATACATATGTATGTACATGTACATGGATATATATATCTATATAGGTATATAAGAAAAAAATATAAATTAATCAAATTGACGTGGAATAAAGTATTAATGGATAGGTACGATATACCATCGCGCGCGCGTGTTGGTTTTAATATTTTTAATTACTCAATTTAATTATAATTATAAATTTAAATGTATTGAGAGGAAAATCATATATGTTAATGTGGGAGGCTGAGGGTTGCGGGGAGAGACGGTTTAATTTAATTAACTGCGTGCATTTTATGTTGCGTCATTCGTTTTTATATTTTATTTTAGAAAATTACATATGAACAAAACAAAACAAGAAAAGAAAGGCATCGAATAAGTTTGAATTTACTTTTAATAAATCTTTCCTTTAGTTGATTCATTAATTTCAATGCTCACATTAAAGAATCTTCAGGTTTACTTGATTGCGGTTTATATTCGGTCCGATATAAGTCTTGCTTTGTTTGAGGAGATTATGGATGTATTCGAAATGTTTGTCCTTGGTGAAACGGCCTTAAAGGTTGGGGACTTCAATCTCCCGAATTTTTCAGAAGTTTTCTAATTCTGATCACAAATAATCTTTTTTTATCATTTATAACTTCAATGGAATTAAAGCAACATGGTATAATCTGCAACTGAGAAATTTCTGGACTTACAAACTCCGACTTACCTCACTAGGTTGATTAGGATTGCCTATCACTTGTGGAGTAGGTTGGCCAGCAACCTGCTGTTAATATAACCTTGCATACCGTTCCTCCTTTCATTTCCGCACCTTTTCAGTTAACAACAATGAAAGGTGCAAGACGGTGCTTTAAGACGAATTACTATAAACTTTACTCGGACCATAGACATATCGACTGGTCTTTTATGGACAATGCTTTTTATCATAGGTTCTATAGTACTTTGGACTTATCTGTCTTAGCTCTCGTAAATCATCTACTATTCATCCATGGGTTAACGGGGACATCAAATCTAATATTAAGATGAAGAAGTGTTACTCAAAAGAATCGAAAGTGTCCTCATTGATTCCTATAAGATCGAATTCCAATTCTCGTTTATAAGGATTGTGTTGAGAAAATCAAGAGAAACTTTATTCATGACTTGCGAGGTTTTTGGTATTTTATGCAATCAAAATGGAATGCAGCAGAAGACCTAACTTGCTTCACGACCAAGAAAATTATTACACCGACATGTTCAGCGTAGTAAATGCTTCTGTGGTCAATTCCTTTCAAGTGTACCAAATATAACATGATGATCTGTCTGATGCCTTGTCCGAATATCCACTGGTCTCTTCTCTAAATGTCACGCTCGATGAAGTTATTCTCAGTATGAAGAAACTTAATAATAAAGCCAGTGTTGGCGACGATAAAATACCTTGCTTTCTGGTATGTGACTGCGTTTATATTCTTACCATTCTTACCTCTGACCTACGGAAAGTTTTCCTAATTCCTGGAAAGTAAGAAGAGTATGTCAAATAGGGGATAAAACAGACGTTAGGAACTGCCGCGCGATTCGAAGCTGTTATCTGCAAAAGGATTTCATTGCCACTAAATCCTTATTGTCTTCTTCTGAACATGGATTCACTTCACGTAGATCAACTGTCACCACGTTTGGCTACAATTCCTCAGGAGATAGCTGAAATACTGGAAACAGGAACACTGGAAACTAGTTCGGTCTCTACGCTCCTCCAAACTACGTCGATTGCCGCTTAATACGGGTTCCTTCAAAATTCATCGATTGCCGCTTAACTTCAATTTTTGACAGTTCTGGACAGCCGAATCCTTCTCCAAAATTCCTCGATTGCACTACAAATTTCCTAGATTGTCGCTCAACTTTAATTTTTTTGCGACCCTTGTGGACAGCAGAACCGCGTGAAACTTTGCACGCATAGTTAGCCATATATGCTCAGCACACGCTGAAAATTTCAACTGTGCACACTGTGGTTCGGTCTCTACGCTCCTCCAAAATTCCTCGATTGCACTTCAAATTTCCTATATTGTTGCTCAACCTTAAATTTTTTGCGACACTTGTGGACAGCAGAATCGCATGAAACTTTGCAGGCATAGTTAGCCATATATGCTCAGCACAGGCTGAAAATTGTAACTGTGCACACCCTCTGGTTCGGTCTCTACGCTCCTCCAAAATTCCTCGATTGCACTTCAAATTTCCTATATTGTC
>JARFOC010001321.1:8804-23938 GCA_031763485.1 Osmoderma eremita
AATAATACCACATTTAAGGTAAAAGATATAGAGGAATTAATTCGAAGAGCATATAGCACTGTAACAGTTGATAATGGAAACTATTTTTGTTAAAGAATTATATATTTTAACTGTCAGATACCGAAATAATGGAACGGGAGTAATAATGTACAGCCGATTTGACGATTTGGCAACCCTGTATCGAATTCTCATAAGCTCTGTACTGCATTTGGAGGTTGAGACGATCTATAACACTAACTTCGTGTAGTGAAATTTTACAATAAAAATACATCAGTAAAAAGCATGTTTTCTAGAGGGATGAACAACAGTAACTATGTTCAAGATGTTGGTCCTTGGGGTGGAAAATGCAAATGTGAGAGAACTCCTAGCTCCCAGTGAATGTCGTAGAATCAATTTGTTTACTGCTATACTAATTTCATCATCTAATTATCATCGAGCTATTGACATTTTGTAATTTCCCTAAATTGTTTCGTGATAAATTGCCGGAGCGAAATTTTTTGAAAATTATCATTTTGGCGGTATGACGACCGCATGAGTTACCGCTACAATTACATTAATATATCGCGATAAAAGTCTGGATTTTCTCGGATCCGTCGCCAGCTATAATTTCCGCGCTGTATCTACCGAATTTACATCTTTTCTCTCCGGGCGGCGGCGTCCCTGTTTCTTGCTCTATCGCCCGCCTATACGACATGTATAATCCAGCACAGCGCCGTGTTATTCTCTTAACTTAATTAGTTCCGTTGGTGACGACGTGACGCAGGACGGAAACTTTAAAATATGGACACGGGGACGTGCCGGCAAGCGGCATTCCTATTACGGCACGGATTAACGTGAATTTATCGTTATTTTAATATCTGAACGGCGAATTTTCCAGACGAAACAGCGCACGTCCATGTCGCTATTGTATAGAATGGAAATTAGTTAATGGATATTACAAAACTCGCATGAAAAGAAAAAAAAACTAATAATAAGATGGAAGAAGCACAGAAACACGTTCATAATTCTGTTGGTAGTTTCCTCCGTGCTTTTTCTTATTGTTTCCACTCGTACACCCGGCGGATAACACAGTTAAAAAGTTGATACCGCTTTGCGCAGAAAAACCTCGTCTGAGAAGGAGGCACTAACATTGATTAAACATGGTAATATTTTTCGCGGATCCGACACAAGCGGGGGTCTGAAATTTACTGCGAGTTTTTCGCCCGGAAACTTTATGAATACCATCATTAATGCATAAGTGCTTTAATTTCACTTAACTTTTTTGCACTCGTTAACCGAGGATCTTACTAGAGCTCGCGGCGTCTGAATAAAGAAAATCTCTTGAAGTTGTTTTACATAATTCCCGTAAAACTATGGGCTAAATCAACAATTGCGAATATTACTCGAGCACCGTTTGCTAATAATTTTCCTCGAGAGCGAGCAACTGAAGTGCTCAACAATTTAGTTCCATTCAGGTTGGATTATAAAAGTAAATAATTGTTTGCGTTTACTGTAACTTTGCACAAATACTTCGACTAGATGCTCTTTATTATCACTTCAGTTTTCAAATTTAAAATTTCATTCACAAAATTTAATACAATACGTTCCACAAAATTCTTAGGTATAAGTAGCGATGGGCGTCGACGATCACGAACTTATTATAATGAAAGATCTTTCGAGTTACCATTCGAAAAGTTGTAGCTTACTCTTAGCGAATAAATTTTAAACCGAAAGATGAAACATAATTGAGTTCATTGCTTACGATGAAATTATTCAAATAATTATTCACAAATTGTGAGCTGCAACATCTTACAATAAATTATAAAGTAATGATCATTCGAATGAGTTCGTCTTATGAAAGATCCTCAATTTTTAAACCGAAAGATGGAGTTGATAGATAGATAGATATATTTTCAGCAAGTGTACAAATTTAATGTACAGTATTTGATTCGTGATTGCAGTGGATAATATATAATATGCATAAATTAATAAAAAAAGAAACATGAAAGAAAATTGGGTAAAACATTACCATCGTCAATCTAAATTTATAAGTATACAACAAACAATGGACAACAAAAATAAATGACAAACAATATATTTAATACAAGCAGATGACTAGTTTGATCATATATTTGTGAAGTCCGTAGTGTACAACTCCTCCAATGTGTAAATTGATTTTGACAGGAGAAGGTTGGTAATGCTTCTTTTAAACCGAATCGTGTGGAGGTTCTTGACCGATTCAGGGAGACAGTTATAGAGCTTAATAGCTGTATAGTTGGTACTTGTCTGGGAGCGGTTAATGCGATGATGGTGCACTATATACGCATTTCTGGTGCGGGGGTTGCAATGATGAATGTCCTTGTGGGTAGGGATGTTGGTGGATCCATGAATATGTAGGAGACAGGTAAGTATGTAGCATGAGGGTAAGGTAAGTATTTTAAGTTTATTAAATAGTTCTCTGCAAATCGTTCTCAGACTCACACCCAGTATTGCCCTTATGGCTTCTTTTTGTTTATTTGTTGTTCTTTGAGGCTGGGGTCATTCGCTAAGATGAAATCATTCAAATGATTATTCACTAATCGCGAGATACAACTTTTGGAATGATGGTTCGAAACATCTCTTACCATGAATTATAAACTAATGCTCACTGGAATGAGTTCGTCTTACGAACAATCCCGAAATTTTAAGCCAAAAGATGAAACACGAATGGGGTCATTTGCTAAGATGAAATCATTCAAATGGGTATTCACTAATTGCAAGCTACAACTTTTGGAATGATGGTTCGAAACATATCTTACGATAAATTATAAACTAATGATCATTCGAATGTGTAAACCGAAAGATAAAACACGCCTGGGGTCATTAGCTAAGATAAAGTCATTAGAATGATCGATGAAAAGAGTTCTTACAATTATAAATGAATGACCATTCGAATGAGTTCGTCTTAAGAACGATCCCGAATTTTTAAACCAAAAGATGAAACACGACTGGGGTCATTTGCTAGGATGAAATCATTCAAATTGGTATCCACTAATTGCAAGCTACAACTTTTGGAATGATGGTTCGAAAGATTTCTTACAATAAATTATAAACCAATAATCATTCGAATAAGTTCGTCTTACGAACGGTCTCGAATTTTAAACCAAAGGGTGAAACGCGACTGAGGTCATTCGCTAAGGCGAAATCACGCAAATGATTATTGACTAATTGTGAGCTATAACTTTTCGAATGATCGTTCGAAGGGTTTCTTACGATAGATCAAAAACTAATGATCATTCGAATGTGTTCGTCTTACGAATAACCCCGAATTTTGAAGCCAAAAGATGAAACACAACTGGGGTCATTCGCTAAGATGAAATCATTAGAATGATCGTTGAAAAGATTTCTTACAATTGCAAATGAATGACCATTCGAATGTATTCGTCTTAAGAACGATACCAAATTTTAATCCAAAGGATGAAATACGACTGGGGTCATTCGCTAAGTTGAAATTAATCGAATGATCGTTTACTGATTATAAGCTACAACTTATTGAATGATCTTTCGAATGATTCTTCGAAGGATCATTAATTTATAGTTTTTAGAAATCTTTGAATTGATCATTTCAATTGACAATTTACTATAAAGGTATTCATTCCTTAAAAATAAATCTGAATATAAGCATTTCAATTCCAGCTCCGACTTGTTGTCTGCTACCATATGCTTCCATTCATTTTCCATCAATTCTTTTGTTAACATAAATCCAATCATCAATCCACATTATTTCTAAGCGATTTATAGTAATTAACCTTTAGTTTTTCTCTATTTTTTTAGTTTAATTTGTTTTTTTATTTATTTTTTTTTCTAACAATTCACAAGAAGATATAACCTTTTCGGAAATATATTAATGATCAATCAATTTCTAGAGTAGTTACTACAATAACATTCGCACTGACCCAAATCGTTTCTTTGTTTGTATCATGTAAGTTTGCAGAAAACGAAAATAAAAGAGTCATTTTTAACGTGACGCAGAAGAAAACAAAGCATCGTGCAACATCATTTACTAATACAAGTCTCGGAAGAAACTAATCATGTAGCCAAAATGAAGTGAAACCGGCAATCATGCATAATTTATGCGGTCCTTGGTATTTTGGAAAACAAATTGCCCCACCGACCTAGAAACACACAACAACGGTTAACAGAAACAGAGTCTAGGGGCGAGAATTAGAGGGCATCCGACGCAAATGCATATGCAATAGGGAGTCGAGAAAATTGAAAGCTTCCCACGAAACAGTGGGCGGGAAAAATCGTTCCAATTTTTCAGGTTACGCTTTTACAAGTCGGGTATAGGTTATTCAACCTAAAGGTCATATATTAATCAATTTAATAATAATCATTATTATCATTCAGCTCCATCTTCTTTCTCCTATCTTCGTAGCGTGTTATCGGCCATTAGACATCGCTTAACCTTACGAAAAAATATCGTTAACATATAAAGTTATCAAAAACCAAACAGATTGGCGATATACAGGAAGATCCAACATTGGACAAAAGACAAATAACAGACTTACGCTCCTTACTTTAAACCCTTACAAACTTCTTTCTGTTCAAAGCTATATTTGAAGCTTGTAACAAATACTTAAACACCCAGAGAAGATGTGAAAAGGCTGGAACGTGTTATGAAGTTTACCATACCAAAATCTTACATGTATTGATAGCTGAATTGCATTTTGGTGTAAATTGAAATGAAGCATTGCACCGCACTATAAAGGGCTGTTATGTGAAGCAGATCCTTTCTGTGGAAATTTAAAAATCCGCCAGAAACATGGAAATAAAGAAGTTAGTACATGAAATGTAAATTTGAAACAAATTTTCTAAATGCATCCGCCATTTCCCTAACCTATTAGATATAATTTTAGAAATTCTAAAGCTCAAACTAAAATCATTGGTGTCTGGTCTGCAAAAATTATATCGAGATTGTAGCACAACCTGCCTTCTTATCAGACAGATGGTATAGGAGCCAAATATGATTCGTATAACACAATGCATATATGTAAGCATATACATATAAGCCTTCAGGAAACATCGGCAAACCCAAGTATTTTTGATGTAATAATCGAAAGAGAACAGCAGCATAAACATACCCAGTTTGCTGATCGGCCCATGTACTTCATTCTAAATTACACATGCGAGTTCATGCCGAGATCCACGAAGCCTCCTCTATCCTTTATAAACCTTATGCAAATGAATAGATGAATATTAAAGGAGTCACAGCAGAGAGAAGTTCATTTTTGATCATAAGCGCAGCCCCTTTCAACCAAAAGAATCAATCAAAAGTTAAGATTACCTAAATCTTTTGTAGGCGATGTAAGTTGAACCTATAGAGAATTATGCAAAGAATTTAGAACTACAAAATGACATACCAGAAAACTGGAAACTGATTCGATTGAATTATTCGGTCTTTGATGATAAATAAAACCATTGGAGAAGATCAAGTATGCTATATCTTCAACACCCACAGGAATAAGAAAGTTTTGTAAGTGTTGAAAAAAAAAGCAGGCAGTTGTTGTTTGGAAAGAGAAGGTTGGTTGATAATCATGTGTTCACATATTTTCCATTGAGTTTTGCTGCGGCCGCTTCGAGTTGTTGTTCTCCGTGGTTGCCTAGCTACAGATAGTTGATGTAACAATCGAACCGCTATTTAATAATAATAATGTCTGTATGTAACAACATACAGTGTAAATATAAAGGTATATAAAACAAGTTCTACGATACAAATAAGTAATACAAACTATCAATAAATATATTCAAGACTAAATGTTATAGCTCAGGAATTCCTGAGTTGAATAAAATGATCCTTCTGACAAAGAGGCCTTCAATTTGTTTAAAGCTATTTTAATTGTAAATTAGGTTAATTTTAAACTGAAATTGTGGGAATGAACATAAAAGCAAAGCAACTTATAATTAAAATTAATTTAATTTTAATATATTACTTAATTTTTCAACATCTGCTTTAAAATTAATTGAATTATCATTCGTGGATCACTTCTAAGATTAATCTACGTTTATAATTTGGTTCTATATCCAAAACTCTCACATTACCATAGTCATGATCAAAATTTTGAAAATGTTGAACTAAGGCACACGAATTTTTTCGGATACGGCAATCATTCTTATGCTGTGTAATTCTTTGTTTTAAGGTTTGTCCCGTTCGGCCTATGTAACATCCCTGACAATCTCTACAAGGAATGCAATAAACTAAGTCACATTAAATATTAAGTCAACTTTATCTTTGGCTTTTGTAAAAAGGTTATTAATAGTTTTGCTATTATATTTAGCAATTTTTAAGTTATTATAGGTTTTAAAATGTGAGATAACTTTATCCGTTAAGGGTGGTATGTATAGTAATTTTTTTATATGTACATGTATCAGTAGCAACATCATCTGTAGGTCCATCAAAGAAATTAGAGCTATAAATCAAGTGTTTGGGATAACCATTATTATGAAATAGTTCAAAAAAAGTTTTTAAGTTCTTGCTAAGGAGTCTATTATCACGTATGTTTAATCATTAATATGAATGCACTAAATTTCTATTTCATAGGATGGTTTGATTGAAAGTTAATATACCTGCCTGAAGCAGTAGGTTTTTGGTACCAATCAAGAATTACTTTATTATTAGCTAGTCTAATTACTTTCGTATTTAAGAAAGATACTCCGTTATTATTCTCTTCCTCAACACTACACGGTAGAGTTAGGATTTTATATTGGCGAAACACTGGTCTGCAGCTATCTGTACCCTTTAGATTAAAGAATCGCCTCAATATTCGTTTCTATAGAACGTAAGCAATAATATTGTAGCTCATAACCGAGTATGCTAAGGCGTAGTAGACATTCAGTAGGCCTCCCTGATCAAGACTAGCTTTCAACTGTAGTATTGCATAGAAACAACCACTTAACCTATTGCAAACATAATTAATGCCCAAATCCTCACCGCAATACCCCGATCGCTTTTTACCCACTCTAACACACACCTGACGGTCCGTCACGTAGGATTCAATCCATTTTAGAAATGTGCCTCTCACTCTACATATAACTTCCTGGTAACAAATTCAAGATCCACGGTATCAAACGCCTTAAATAGGTCAAAAAAAGAGCGTCAACACATTTACTATCGTCCAAACATTTGTAATTTCTGTTGTTGGTTTTGTCGGGTTGGTACCTTTGACAATCATGGTAATATGCATGTAGCTCCAAATATAGTGGATTATATGAACGACGCTGTTGTTGCTCCTATCGAATGTAGAAAAGTTCAAGGTACGAATCATTTGGTCGTTTCAAGCGGTCGCAAGAAGGCACCCTGGAGTCTTATCAAAATCAAACACAGAGAGGATTGACTTCGCTTGATAAAGAAATTGTACAAATAAAACACAATAAACAGTGGAAATCTTCACTCACTATATTAACCAACTAAACGTAATAATTGTTTCGCCAAACATTGTTGTGAAACAATTGTTACGTTTAGTTGGTTAACGCCAAATCAATCCAATTCTTGAAAGAAATTGTAACATGACGTTGACACAAGAAAGGAGTAATATTTTAGAAGAATTTTCAAAAAATTTCTGGTAAGATCGGAAACTTCAAAGGCGGTTTGCAAAAGGTATTGGTTGGTTAGCACAAATTATATCAGAATTATAATTATGAAAAAGGGAATGCTTAACATGAATTTTTGTTTGATGCAACGTTAATTTTATGGAGTGCTATGAGTACCATATCAAATTTTACGTTGTATTTGAAAGCAAAATCATACCACATGTTCAAATTCGTGCGGTACAACGATTTCATTAACGGCAAACCATTTCTGTGTACCGGCCTAGAAATGGGCCGATTTGCGGGCCACTACTAATATATGAGGGTCGCTGGAATTCCAGTCCGATTCGAATGGTTTTGAATCCAGCTTCCCCCCTCTATTTTCAAGTTTTAAACTTGAAACATAATTGTGTGACACTCCACTCCGCACAAACAAGGCGAGCTTTTCTTTTAACTCCGCATGGTCGTGAATGCCGCAGTTACGAAGTGATACAGAACCTGGCCGCGGTATAATTTAAAGTCTCGCCTGGTAATTAGTCCTGTCCCATAGAAGTTCCGAACGCGAGAATGACCATTTCCGGTTAAATTAGTTGTCCGACGGGGTTGCTGCGGTAGTGCAGTTCGTGCGCGTCGAAAATATATACGCCCCGAGCAATTTCTGTCTTTCTATGCATGTAAATGTTGGTGTAAACATTGTATTTGCGCGTGCACAGTGTCACAGTAATCAAGATTTAATACTATGACCTAACGTCAAAGTTAATTTAATTATTGTCATGTACGACTGTCTTTTCATGGTTAATACTACCACTAATAATAGCATTGTTAAGATATAATTTTTAACTATTGACATTATACGCCCAATAAAAAGCCACGAAAATTTAAATCATCAATCAAAGTGAAGTTGACATGAGTAGACATAATTAATTTTTGGGTTTCACTGTTGTTACTAAATTTATTCTTCTCGGGTCACTCTTCTTACCAAAATTGCTGGAAGCCTTAAATTTGTTTTCGCTCATTTCCGTTTTCTTCCATCGTATATTGTATATCATACACACGGTGGCCATTTTCTCCGTATATGGATAACTTTCTTAATATTAAAGATACTGAATCGGTTAAATGGACTAAGTTTAAAGTTGCTCAGAAAATAGAGTAATAGTTGATGCTAGTGTCACATTTGTTATCCAGTGCAAGGTTTGTAAGAAAAATTTAAAACTTCCAAAAAACTTCAACGTCAAATATGTTCACGCCCAAAGATAAAATAAAGGTAAAAACTGCTTCTTGTATAGTTTTTTTTTATGTAGAATCTAATAATGTGATTTAAAAATGCATGGCACTCTTTATTTTGGAGACATAATACAAACTTGTATTTTTTTAAATGGAAGTCATAGTTGGTCATGGTGTCATTTAAATGCTTATTTTTTTTCTAATTTTATTGATATAACATCTGGTATAACTATCTCTTTTAGATTTTGATTTGTTGTGAAATAAACAGTTATTATTTCTATTAATTCCTAAGTAGGCTTTGACTAACAAACACGGCAAACAAACACATGTAGTTGTCGAAAATTGAAGGCTGAGTAAGTTAGGTGAGTATCAAATAAGTCCTTCTGGTAGTTTTATTCAATAAATTCAGAAAATGTATAACTACCAAGAAAAGAATGATCTGCTTTTTGTTATTGTGCTAGCAATCGAAATAGCATTCAAGCTAGTGAAATGTATCTCCAACGCTACATGCAAAGGAGGCAGCCTGATAAGAGGTTATTTTCTAAGCTGGAAAATAATTTAATTAAATAAGGAGCCTCTAGTAAACCATGCACTGCAGAAAAGAAATTTAAACCGGAAGACGAGGAAAGGGTTTTAGCGTATGTAAATTACAAACCAAAACCATCCACACGCGAGATTTTATGCGAATGCGCAGTTTCCACAGAAAAGCTCACCTAATTCTTAAACAAAATAAATACAAGCCATTTAAATGCAGTATTACCAAGACGTTGTGTGCTCAAGACCATGAAAGAAGATTATTATATGCTAGATGGTTCTTGAGAAAAACACATAATAATCCGCAGAATCTAGTATAATTTTATTTACGGATGAAATGAAATTTACAAATAATGGCATATTTAGTCCAAACAACATTTATTGGCCTCAAAATAATGCTCACCTTACTAGCGAAAGTAGAGATCAACATGTGTTCTCCGTAAATGTGTGAGGCGGCATTTTTTTGTATAAAAATATTTGGGCTATATTTTTATGAAAACAACTTAAATGGTGAAGGATATTTACACTTTTTACGTAATGCATTGCAAGACATGTTAGATGAAATACCACTAAATTTGATGCAAAATTTAAAATACTTCCAGCACGATGGTGCACCTGCTCATAATTGCTGAGCTGTATGTAATTATCTTTCGGAGCGTTTTCCTAACTGGATTGGCAATGCAGGTGCAATTCTCTGGCCAGTAAGATCTCCAGACATTACACCTCCAGACTTTTTCTTATGAGGTGCCGTAAAAAGTAAAGTATATGTGAGTAAACCTAACAACATCGAGGATAGATACCTACGTCTTTCAATAACTAAGTTATCTTGGAAGTAATATTCTTCGCCAAATCACCACTAGTCACTTAATAACAAAAAACCAGGTGTCATCCAATGAGGATCTGGTGAAGAATATATCTTCCAAGGTTCTGCCTTAGCCAGAGATAACACGAATACTACATATATCTTGGGTGTTTTAATTTTAATTACTTCTTCAAAACCTGGTAGAATTTCGAATTTAATTAAAAATTCGTACCTACCCCAACTGACATTACCTAAATTTAAACAAAATTCCATTGAGCATTTACAGGTGTCTTAACTACTCTATTATAATGTACACACCGGAAATACGACGGTTAAAAATTCTTTCCTTCCAAAATTATCAAATCGAAAAACAAAGTCATATTTTACAATTAACGTGACACAGCCCTTTAACGGCAGGGCGTTCATTGAAATAACGTAGAGTCCACAGTGAAATTAATTTGCATGTTAATGCCTACCTATTAAATTTATTACCTGCCTTTTCCTTTGTAAAAATGTACATGTTTTCAGTCTGTTGGGAGTATTACTGACCTACTTCTCGCTTCCTGTTTATTTACGAACTTTGTAGGTGTACAGACGATATTGTGATACCGAAGGACGAAACTCATGAAATTGTTCTTAATTGAGACCATTGTATATCTGCGTCCTACATTTTCTTTAGTTTATCTTTGGAGATTGTATTGGTTAGGTCATGGTTCCTGAAGATCCGAGATATAACGATTGTATATAGGGTTCAGCAATAGTTATTACTCGGGTTGTATGCTAGATAGAAATGTGATATTTCGGTGATATAATACAGTATTGATTGTGCATCTTTGGAAAATATATTCCGATATACTGGGGGTTATTTATTTATTTATTTATTTAAGTAATTACCCAACAGAAGATCCTTTTACAGGGTAAATCAAGTAAGAAACAATTAAAGAAATGTATACATGAACGCTGCATATTATAATGATGCTGGCGCAGAAAAATTCACTTTCTTAAATGTAATCCCCTGTATATTTTTACATTATTAAGGATCCCTAACTACACTGCATTTATCCCCAGATTATGAAAATAATCTGTTTCGCGGTTCTCGAGGTACAACCATTTCTGTTAAAAAATTGGAAAATCTCATATCCCAAAGAAAGTTTTTCTATGTTCAAACCCTTTCAAATTCAGCAATCAAATTTACTCTGTGGATTGGTTGAGATTGGGTGACCGGATTTACAGGTTGTCATCAGGAATTTCAACATAATTTATCTGCCCGAAAATGGTTCCAAAAAACCTTTCGCATGAACAAAAGGACATCAGGGAAGGAAGGTGCCTTGACCTTTTGGAATCGATTGAAAATAATGAAATTTTTTTGGAACGTGTCATTACAGTGTTAGGTGTTCGAGTATGACCCGGAAACAAAACGCCAAAGCATGGAATGACACTTCAGACTCTCCAAAGCCGAAGAAAGCAAGAATGAGCAAATCAAAGATCAAGAGCATGCTGATTTGTTTCTTTGATAGCCAGGGAATAGTTCACAAAGAGGTCGTGCCTCAAGGTCAGACAGTTATCAACATTTTTACCGAGAGGTTCTCGAAAGACTCCGAAAAAGGGTCATGCGTGTGAGACGAAACGTCAAGAACGATTGGATCCTGCAACATGACAATGCGCCTTGTCACACAGCAATTTCCATAAACGGCTTTTTGGCCAGTAAAAATATTTCTGTGGCTCCTCAGCCTCCTTATTCACCTGACTTGAGTCGTTGTAACTTTTTCCTCTTCCCAAGATTGAGAATTCATCTGAAGGCACATCATTTTGGGACACTCGAAAACATTCAAACGGCTGTAACCAACCATCTAAAGGCGATTACAATATCCGAGTTCCAGCACTGTTATGAGGAATGCAAGAACCGTCTCCAACGCTGTGTGGCTTTCCAAGGGAGTTATTTTGAGGGGGACAACGTTCAATTGTAATTATATATATATATATATATATATATATGTAAATATATAAATATATCAGTCTCATTACTTAATTTAGACATTTGGTATTTAGAATAATGGTTATAATCAGAATGAAATAAGAAATTTAATGGTGACTTCCGGTCAACCGGAAGTGATGCAAAAATGAAAATAAATTACTCTGAAAGATCACTATGCCCCATGCCAGTGTACTTATTTTCAGAATTTTTGTACATATCCATCTGCAAAATATTTTAATAGGCCACTCAACTTGGGACAGGCTGTATTAGCATACATAGAAATTTTATAAACAGAAATAAGGCCATCCAAACGGGCTAACATCTCCTGGGAACTTAAGGAATTTAGAACAGAATACAATTCGTATGCATTGCATGTGTGTCTTTAACTCCAAACTTCAGTCTAAGTTTGTACGTAATTGAGAACTCATCTTCGAATTATGCTCAAAAGATTGATGCGTCATCAACTTCTTTTACGTATTATTTATGTTGTCTATTGTCCAACCACACTTTATTCATCGACAAAAGTTCCAACTTAAATGCAAACAGTAATTTATTTTACAATAGTTATTACTCCTTAGACATGTAAGCTATAATTAACTACACACAGAACCAATTTCAGGTCAGTAACATCGTGAGCGTCGATACATATGTTACGACCCCAAACTGTATTCGAGGCACGCACAAACCTGCCTCAAATCGACAATTAGACAGCAATTTTGACAGTACAATAGCGATGCGTGGCCTGTTAATATTTATAAACTGGATGTCGCGTGCTTATTACTGCGACAAAATCGATGCACCGATATAATTCCACTAAATCGCCAAATTGAAAACGGTATTGATAACATAATCCGCGATTTTTGATTCAACAAGGAACCAGCGGGAGTCTAATAAATTAAACATGGTGAAACAATTGTCCCTGTATAAGGAGCGTAAAAGCGAGCTCGTGTCGAGCCGTCGTAACTTTCAAGGCGACCTGTGCCTCGTTTTCCGCAGATAGGCGGCGAAGTATAACGATAAAAATACAAAACTCCTAATGCGTATGCCGAACGGAGCTAAGTAAGTTATAAATCACGGTAAGGAATCGGTTAAAGGAAAAAAAGTTAATAAAAGTCTTTTTTCCTAGGGTGAGCGAAATTAGTTGGCTAAACAACTGATAGCGAAGAACCTTCGAGTTTTTGCTTCGATGCTATCTGGTTAGATACACGTGTCGGCTTGCTGGAAAAAAAGGTAATTGCGGAAACTTGATATTTAAGGTAAAATAAATGATTTTATTATCCTGAAGTAAAAGGTCAGAGTCCAGTGGATGTGTTACACTAACGCAGTTTGGTCTAATTTTTCTTGAGACATTTATAGGGTTAGCAAAGAATTAATTAAACAATTGTTTATTTACTTAATTACTTTTCCATTACTAACTTATTTTCTGACATAGTAAATTAAAAGAATTATAAAAATTTATAGTTTTCTAATTTATTTCCAGATATTTCTTGGAAATGTTATGGAAATAATAATCAATTTCTAGATAAATATATATGTATTTACAACGACAATCAATGATAAGTAATGTTGTAGTATCGTTTTCTTGTATCTTTGTTATTAACTGTCTAAACAGCACCGTTTTTTTACACAAAACCGACTTTATTTGTGAAAAATACAAATAAAAAAATCGAAAAAAATCCCCTTTTAATTGTTTTCCGAAAATAATTCGCGTCATCCTTGAAACTATGCAATATACTCCAAGTTATATTCTACAAAAAAGAAGAAATCTGTTATAGTTTCCGAAATATTTACAAAAATTTAAAAACCCATTAAATTTCATGATTAAAATTTTGCGATTCGTAATATTTTATATTTTGTTAAGAATTAGGTAGGTAGCACAAAAATCGGAATTCAAGAGACAAACAATATGCCGGTAGACATACCTTAGTTTTGTATCAACATCTAGTAGGCTTGATTTCTTTTTTATAAAGTGTGAGAATTTCATTACTAACCAAACCAAATATTACATGCAAATCCTGTCTTGCTGTAGCTAAACTTACAAACACAATGGAATCGCAGCAAAGAGGGAATACAAGTAACAGATAAAAATAGCATTTATTTCCAACAGGCAAACAGCCCATGTATAGGAAATACATACATATGAAATATGTACATTAAAATACATAAGAACAACATGAAAAATTATAAGTATAAGTACTATAGATCGTCTCAACTTCCAAATGCAGTATATGATATAATAGCAACTTTTATCTCTTACTATCAGTAGTTCCTATCATCTTCACTTCCGATTGCTATGTTGCAACTTATTTACATATGTCGGCGTCGGCAAAGTACCTATCTATCGGTCTATTCGAGTCAACTGCTGTCAATCGTTATCGTCGTAGTTTTAAAATATTTTTAGTTAAATTCCACGTTAATTTGTTTATATATAGTTGTACAAATCGTTCTTTTCAAAATGGCTTTCTCGAGCATGCACAGGGTAATATGGATATTTTTCTTGTTTTTTATGAATTTTATAACCTATTCATTTAATTGCAATTTTCACTGCATTAATGGACCTTGTAGGGAGAAAACGGCGTAAAGGGGAAAAATTTTGCCTGAAGGCGAAGTGTATGAAATGTTTTAAATTATTCTAATAAAACTGAATGTAAGTGCTGCCGTTCAAGAAGCAAGTAAAACTTTGGCTTGCTCAGAGCGTACAATATATAATATAAAACAGGTGCACAAACTGGTTCATTATCAAGTCCAGAAAACCCCAATAAAAGCAAAGGCATACAACTAAATGACCGATTACAAACATACGATGAGAACACGCAAGCACCTAGAAGTCAGTGATTGTTCTTGATAATGCTTCCTATCACTGCAGAAAATTAGAAAAATGGCAGCATTGAGAAAAAAACAGTATTATTAATTGGCTCCAAACAAATACCAACCACTTACGATATGCTAGAAAAGGACTTACGGCTTTGCGTGTCATAAATTAAACCGCAGCATGATAAAAGCAGGATTGACGAACTTGCAAAAGAAAAAGGTCATGAAGTTCTTCGATTACCA
>JARFOC010001321.1:33573-46928 GCA_031763485.1 Osmoderma eremita
TTGTCGATGGAGGAGCGATGTTAATCCCAATTTTCATGTCCAAACCAGAGATCAATATTCATTTAAAACTAATGTATAGTGTGGCATTTACAAAGACAGAATTGTTGGACCATTCTTTCTTCGAAATAACATGAATGGACAAAGATACCTACAATTTTAAATAATCACTTGTTTAAAAATTTTGTACTTAATTATGGATCTACAAGTTATGCAGAACTTTTTATAAACATTTTTTTTTGTGAAATGTAAGATAAACCTTTTCTCCATTTGTATAAAACTTTTTGGGACACACTGTATATCCTTATTTTTGTCTGATCAGATATTTCTTCTTTGTGGATAAAACTATAACTCATTGCACGATATAGTTTTACTGCATTTTTTTCCAAATCCTGCTTGCCATTTGCTTCTAATATAACGCTAAGGTACTTAAAATCCGAAACATGTTCTAGTCGAATTCCATGTATTGTTATATTTAATTCTTGATCTTAATTCACCAACCATCTCTCAGATTCATGAACCGTTGGTACTATTAGTAGTTGTAATCGTTTCACCAGTATTTGTTCATAGATTTACAGTGCAGTACAAATTTTGAGATTTTTTTGGGTTGCAACTGAAGTGTAAGTGGTAAGAATAGTTCCCCACAAAATCAACAGCAATAAATTTCATATAGGCGTTCACAAAAAAAAAGGTTAGTAAGTGTAGTAAGTGTAAGTGTAAGAGAACTAATTGAAAGTAAAGATTTTATATCAACTTATTCAATTTCCTATGGTAGTAGACATCCTTTTCCTGTACAAAATCCTGCCCATATATCAATCTTGAGTTTATTTATACAAGAAAGCTCAAACGGGAACTAACAGAGAAAAAAAAACAGCAAACAGCAAGAGCGAGCGGTCCAAAACCATTTTTACGCCCACTGACTTTTAGTTAACTGACCGCTACCCTTGCATCCCTAAATATCGAAATTCAGTTGGTGTGAAATTTCTTGAGCGGCCACGGGAGCAGAAAAAAAAATCCCGATTATCGGGCACATACACCGGCTTATCTCCTTGTATGCAGGACTTGACACCTATGTATCGGAAAATTGAGCGCGGAAAATGCCCCTTTTGGCTGGTGGTGGTGGCTACACTACCGCTAGATTGCGGCTCTCTGCGTTCGAGGATGATTATTTTATTTTTGTGGCGGTATCGGTGTGGAGATAGATTGGCGACCGAAATTAAATGTCAGTCAATTTTGGTTTGAATGTAATGTGTTCGTATTTAGCGACGGCTGAAGGCTGGAAAACCAGCAATGTTGTATACTGCGGGATAGTCAAAATATCCCGGCAGAAGCACATTCTGATACTTTTATTAAGAAAATAAATAAGTCACGGTTAGATTGCGGTTGGGCTTTTCATTTTGGTAGTCTAACTGTGAAGAGAGTCGGACTTTTGTAAGGACAATTTAACTTATAATATTGTTAAAGATTGCAAGTACTGTGAGGCAGCACAATAAACACACTTCCTCCTCTCGAACAATAAATCGATTAATTCAGGACGCGTGTTTCGGAGATACATACGTTGCCATCGTCAACCGCATTACCGAATAATGTTGTTAATTAGTTTGTCAGTCAAATTTTATCGTTGTCATTTACATAAACTTTCGACATTATCATATTTTTCAGACAATAAGATGCATCCCAGATTTAAGTCGATTTTTCTACATAAAAAGGCGAGTCTTATCGTCCGAAAATGTGCAGTCCAGTGACCGCAAATCCTATTTCGAAAAGTTTTTACCCGCCTTGTATAATATTAATAGCGCCAGCTCTTGCATGTGAACATCTAGAATTAAGCCATTATGCTCTGGTCATTTTGAAAATACACAACATCTTTGTATTAATTTTGAGAATTGAAAATTGAATAGAAAAAGAGTTGATTTTGTGGTGCTGATCACCAATATACAAGTACCATTAAAAATTGAATATTTGCTCCAGTTTCTATAACACACTCCTTAATAATCTAAAGGTATTTTGTGCAATTTCAGCTGTCTGGGAAGACGACATTTTGCGATATGACACACGACTCAGCTGTTTTCATTCCCTAACCTAATTGTTGCTTTATGAGTGTTTCCACCTCCAAAGCAGTTTTAAATGTGCTTCTATGGGATTTGTGTTAGTTGTGTACAAAGACGGCTGCTTCTCCTTTGCCAGGCATTCAGCTGGGACATAGAAGGTTTGGCCGCTTTATTTGTGAGTGAGATGCAGGGCACCGGGTTGCATTACACAAAGAAAGACTGAATAACCAGAAGCTTTCTAGAGTCAGACGAGAAGAGCGTCCTGAATGACACAAAGTAATCTACTTGGATCTCTTCACAATCAGCTAGGCTTCAAGAAATATTTTGTTAAGGCCATGAACAAAGATGGAGAAGGCCGTTAAGAATCTTACAGCAAAACTTTAGCGAGCAAGTAAAGCAAAAGATAAAGAAGGTTGAATTCATCCACAAATCCGTGAACTTTCGTGAGATCGTGAGTTTAATATTGCGTGGTGACGCAAAAGCAGAATGGCAAAGTTTCAAGACTGTTTGCAGTAAGTCTTTTTTTAAGAAATGAGAGGGTTGAAAATTATACATACAACGTGTCTCTGAAAATCAATTTTGTCCATTCTCATCTGAACACCTGGCATTTCCCTGCTTGCGACGAGTGCTTTCGGTAAGATATCTCAAATCAGCAAATTGTTAATATTTTACAGGAGAATTGGATAATTTAATTATTAGTCATTAGCTATCAGGTGTTAGTTATTAGTTATTAAAATTTCCCAATAACAAACAACATGCATAATACAAATTGCTATAAATAAATCTGATAGTTATGGAATACTTCTAAGAACGCAAAAAAGTAGAAATGGACAACATACGAATCGATCAACCAGATCATGGCAATATATGTATTTCTTTAGCTATTTACTTAAAAAAATAGTAATTATTTCCATGAGATATTAAAGAGAGACTGACACTATGAACCATAAGAAATAAATTTCATTAAAGTAGCATTCTTCCTATGAACGTAGAGAACCAATAAAGCTATCATTAACAGTTAACCCAATGTTCACATGGAAGGTGCTTGCTTCCATGTGAAATTCTATGAAATATTTACACCGTTTCGTGGAGAATATTTATCTCTATACCATTACGATCATATCTATTTTATAGACATGGCCAATTTAAAAATATTTAGGTATACATTTGCAAAAAAATATTAAAGTAAGCAATTCGAATTCAACAAAATTATTATTATAAACGCTCTTTCGACTATTGACTCTTACAATATTTGTGTATAGTTAAAACCAATTCTAAACTTTAAAATGGCATCCGCAGTGTTAATACGCCCTTTGAAAAAGATGTCCCTCAAACGCATAACGGAACCCCATCCGGAAAACGATTGCGCGGCACGCGTTCAAGGGCGAAGGGTTAGGCGGGATATTTAAGCGTTAGTTTGATTGGCCGGTTGGAGGTGGCGTAATCGCTTTTTTACAAGAGCAAACAGATTTGGGGTTAAAGTTGAATGCCGTACGGGAGACGCGTTAGCATATACTGGGGCCATCCATCAACTCGCCTGACATGGTGGCCGGTTTAACACCGGTTGTTACAAATTTAAGAAGGCATTAAAGACATATTTATGTATGTTTTTTGATTTTCCTTTCGTGTCGATGTGTAATGGAAGCGCTAACGTTGCTTAGAAGGATAAAAATTGTTTTAAAAACTGTAATTCGTAATGATTCAATCCCTTCTGCAATTTTTCCTGTCAAATAAATCAAATTAGAGGTAGGTTTATGCAAATTACCAACTTTAAATAATGCTATCAAAAATGAAATTGAACTCGACCAGACAGTTAATATTTAAACATTCATTTCTATATAGATGAATGCCATTTGATTGATTAGTTACGTCAATATTTATAGTTAACGTCAAAATGCTTTCAGTGTTCATGTTGGTTTGGTATGTGTTATTGACAGTAGAAAAAATAGACCTAGTAACAAAAATTGTGGCTAGATTTAGGCTAAATAGATAAATTTGTTTCACGGAATAAGTTCTAGTATATCTGGAGTAATTCTATGGAATTATATTTGACTTTCAGTGAAATTCCTACAATGGAAATAGTATAAAATATTTTTAATAATAGGAGTTGTGTTAAGAGCTATTGTATAGTAAATCTAGTAATTAGGTTTAAAATAAAATTTGAGCAGCCACCTAATCCGGTTAATGCCATTGAGGTGTCTTATCAGCGTAATATATAATCCATCTAGTCATGAAATTAATTTACCAATATGCTTAATTAGTTAATAAGAGTTTTTGTCAATATAATAGATTGAGCAGTTTTTGTGAGGGTAAAAAGGAGGAGTCAAACTGTTATTATGAATGTTAACATAAAATCTAGTAAAAAAAGATTTAATCGACAAAAATACGAATTTATATTTTTCTTGACATTAACAAGAAAGTTGCTGTGTGATATATATAAATTTTATTTAGTTTTCTTTATGAATCAAGAGCGAATGTAGGCGTTCGTCATATTTATTCATAATTTACCGTCTGTTATTCCCTTAATAATTGGGTCAAAATTATAAAATACATCATCAATTACCGAATCATTTTGCTTTGAAACCGTATGGCTAGGTATAAAAGATATTTTGGACATTGCAGATTTTCTTGCGCGAATCGGAATTGAATAAGGGATTGAAGGTTCGGTAATTCAGTTTACGAACCTTCCTCAGAAATGCTGAGAAAATATTTGTTAATGTTGGTATAGTCTTACAATCCTAAGAGAATGTTTCGTAGTATGTACACTAGCCACACTTTCTAATTGTACGACCTAACGCTCAAGGTAGAGCCTACATGCGTAGCATGGATAGTAGACAGCTTATTGCATTCATTGGTTGCCTCGCAATGTGTAAACACGAATGTGCGGTGTCTGTGTGTATTTTAAAAATGCCTTAGGTGCATTTATAAATGTGCAAAAAAGCATCTATTATTTGACGTATTCGAAATACTTGAAACATCAAACAAATTTCTTCCTACTCAAATACGTCAAATAGTAGACGCTTTTTGCACATTTATAAATGCACCTAAGGCATTTTTAAAATACACACAGACACCGCACATTCGTGTTTAAACTTTGCCAGGCAATGAATGCAATAAGCTGTCTACTATCTACGCTGTCTACTATCTACGCATAACGACCTAACGTTGAGCGTTAGGTCGTCCAATTAGAAAGTGTCGCTAGTGTACATAACAAAAATTTATTGCTACCATGCATATGAATAGGTACGTATCTAGGTTTAAGAAAATCAATTATACTGATGTAAACTAAAGAGTCCAGCATCCAGAGTCGAGCGGAGAACACCATCTTGCTAATGTGAATCCGAAAGTTGTGTATTCTCATACTCCATTGAGCATCATCTGGAATTACATTCCTAAGATAAAATTTGGATGGTTGCTGTTTTATTTATGACGAATTACTTAAACTCTTGCTAGGAAGGGATTCATTTCCATTATGAAATCGTCGCAGAATTTACCACCTAACATTTAAGTGTATTGGGTGCCTACATTAGCCTATAGCCCGTTTTAAATTTTGCTATTATGGTTGTGTCGAAAATGTTTCCCATTCTACTAAAGCCTCTTCGGCTACTTCCCTCAGCATAAATGCAACTCGACCTTCTCTCTCTCTCTCGTGTGTTTTGCTTGATTGTGAATGCAGAATACTCAGGTTTCTATCCACTTAAATTTTCTAGTTTCTCTTCTATTGCGTTTCAATCAATCACAGTATTGCAATATTCTTCTTTTCCATTTCTTTTGCTAACCTATTTTGCTAGTCTCCAACATTGTTCGTATGTTCCTAAATATGTAACACCCATTGTCTTTGAAGTTTTAGTCAACTTTTGGTCAGTCCAAATTCCAGTTTCTTTAGCGATTCTTTATCTTACACCTCCCAAAATATCTGATTCTGTTTTGGAATGAATTTTAATCATGAGTATGACCTTATTTAGCTTTAAGATTATTTTTCCACTCCAATTTATACTTATATTCTTATTAAAGATTATTGCTTAATATCCTGTAAATTACCTAATACAAAGTACATACGAGTCTCTTAATCTAATCGAACATTTGAGTGTTCGAGATAATTAATGTCGATACTGCCCACATAAATATATGTATTAAAACCGAATATTTAAAAGCAATAAATATTATAATTTAAAATTGTTTCATCATTATGGTTAATATTAAAAACTACCAAGTTATTGTTTGGAAAGAAAATACTAATATAAAAATACTTATTTTATAACAGAATATAACAGATGTTCGACTAAAACCACCATGTACCTATTATAATTCCCTAATTCCCCATAAATTCTAATATATTCAACATAAATATATCTCTAGACATATACACTTTACGAATCGTGATTTACATTCTTTTTGTATGGAAGGCGCGCATTTTCGCACCCTTTATTACCGGCCCGTTAAAATTCACCCACCCCCCACGTACAGCCGTCCCTAAAATACATTTTGATCGAACGACGGGCGCGACCAGTCAGTCAATTCGCGTTCCCTCCCCTCGATGATTGATTGACTATGATCAGCGTCCTCTGTTGTTCTTCTCTTCTATTAACCGGTCGAGATTTCCTCCTCCTTTGCCGTCTCGATCTCATTATTTATCGTACGTGACTTATTAAAATGGTGATTTATATTCCGAAGCTTTTTGGGGGAAGGGGCCGATGATGTTTCAAATTTAAGTTTATAAATTCGCCATCCTGAAGTTGGCAATAAATGATAATAAATGGGATAAAAGAAACGATCATGGCTGAATCAGTTTTAAATGTTGCTATACGTAAAATAAGTGCCGTCAATCAAATTTCGACTTGCAAAATTTAAATTTATTCTAATATTTTGTAGGTGTACTTACATGACGACTTCGGTTGTAAATAAAACTTTCCTGATTAACTAATAGAGGCACTTTAGACAGTGAGAACATGATTTGGAGATTTCCGACTGCCTCGACATTTTGATTAGGTATCACTTTTTTTTATCAAATGAAGATATACCTACTTATATATGTGAATATTACCTACATTTATTGATAATTCTATCATTTACCTATATACATATAAGGACTCACTATATACATAAATAAATATGTCTACTACATCAGTTATCTTTACGGGAAAACGTCTTTTGGTTTCTTTTTTTTTTTTGTTATAATATACAGGAAATAATCTAATTAGTTTTGAATGTGATTCTTATTTGTTTGAGAATTTCCTTAAAATAGTTTTTTGCCGTAAACCTGTATGAACCAATATTTATATGTATCTAAACATAAAGTCAATATTGTTTCAATACTGGGGCTTTATATTTTTATTGAGGTATCGCAGAGTCAATATTAAGTTTTAAATACATAAAATTGAAGTTGATTTATGAAGTAATAAATTTGGGTAAGCAAATAAAATATGGTATCCTGTACACAGTATTAATTTTCTTGTCTATTTTTTTAAAATTTAATAAGGCTTTCCCTGGTATATTATAATAATAATGTCTCCATAAATTATTTATTTCAAGGAATTTGTAATACAGTTATGGCAAAATATGTTGGGATCATTTGTATTAACAATAGTTAGCTTATTTGTATCTGATTCTAATTTTATTGGCTAAGATAAATAAATACCACTATATTCTAGTGTCTTTCCACACTTTTTATTTGTCTTAGTAAATTCTTTTAGGTAAATGATAAACGTAGACCTAATAAATGTAAATATATAATGTTCTGATTATCAGTCGCATCGTGGCGATACTAGTGTTGATTGTCGACAATGCGTTGTATCTTTCAGAAACGATTCCTGGAAGCGTTTTGAACCACTTGAGAATCTCACAACGTAAATTAATCTCTGTCAATGGACGAGCATAAATAGAAGATAAAATTGTATTGTACTATAAAGTTTGATATTAAAGGAAGAATATTAAGTAAAATAATAATGAAAATTAAAAGATAAAATCTAGAAATATTGTTCTCCTTCTGCATGCGTTACTATCATCGACATGCATCACATATACTCTTCGCAAGCCCTTCCAAACAAAACCTTGTTGGGAAAATCCAAATTTCATGCTCATATTCAATCCTATGATTAATTTGCAATTTTTAGCAACAAGTAATAATGTTCTATGTGCTTAAATCCTCTATCCGCCATAATAGACACGTTTGGTGGTGAAATATTAAAAAAAACCACTATGCTCTACAATTGTAGGATCAGATGTATGTTTGTACGTCCACCAAAACCTGTAGAAATGAAATTTATGATGATCAGGAGTACAAGAATATACTCTGACCATGTCAAAGATTGTTTAACAGCCTCTGAAGGTTTCTCAATTTTAATTTCTAAACCATTTATAATGCATAAAACATTGTTCCGAACTCGCAATGCTAGTGCTAAATTTAACTTTATCAGTACACTGAGAAAAATGGTTGGTTTAATGCAAAATAAAATTTTATGTTACTGTTTTTATGTTAGCCCAAAACAAGATAGTGTTGAAGGAACCCGTTAAGCACAGTTAAATGAAAAATTTTAGTGGCAAATTTTAATGTTATCCGCGCATGTTCTTCGACTATCTCCACATCATACGTCAGAGATCAAGTAGACTTGCCGTGTCTTGCCTGGACGAGAATATGAAATAACATAGGCCTGGAGGGTAAGAGGAAGCTAAATTTTTGCGTGCACGATTGGCCAAACAAATTTTTAAATGCCGATGTTAATCGTATTGCACATGTGTAGATATGACACAAATCGTATAAGTAGTAGTAATGTAGTATTATGTGGGGTGTGTTAAGTTAAATGTTCGACTATTTTGTTTACTGAAGTTGACCTCTAGGTGGCGCTGCTGCAGCATTAGGGTTGATCTATAGATGGCGCTGCAGCGGGGAGTGGGGAACATGCGCGTCATAAAAACTAATGTGAAGGTGGTTGTTTGACGTAATAATAGATATATACACGTAAATACCTCTGTAAAGAGAAAAGCAAGTAAATCTTCTTCGAACCTAAAAAACAGTGTCTCAATCCAACAAAACAGGGTGTTTAGGTATAAAATAAGAACAAGAATTTATTAAAACTGTAAACTGCTATGTACCTAAGCTATATTATTTTAAACAACTAAAATATGTTTGATTTTTATTTCTTGTTGATCATTGGATGGACGATAACAGGACGTAACATGATTTAGAACGCTGTAACGTATATCAGATCGAAGAAGGTAATAATAATTTCATTGTAAATTATAAGAATTTATTTTATGTAATTCCTTTTATTTGCCGTGTTATAACAGAAGAAAAAGGTTGTTAGTTTTGTTGAAATGTATCAAGATATATTTTCTTTTTAACAGTTGTATTTTTTCATATGTTGGTAGCACTGACCAAGATATACAATACACATGCAGTATATAAAATGTGTTAATAAACCCATTGTACTGTTTAATTCTAATAATTAGTTTGTTGTCGTTCAGTTAATAACTTTGTTTTGTGTAAGCTGCCTTCCAAGTTTTTTTTCTTGAATTGTTTTAAATAAAAAACAAGTTTATTAGCGTAATACAATATGCAAATAAATATATTTTTTAAATAAAATTGTTGTGTATTGTTTTTCACCCAACATAAAGTGTTGTATTATTATGAACCAAAATAATGTTCAATAAACCATTAAAGAAAGAGATTTTGAAACTTTTTTATATTGAGTCATACGAAAGTAATGTTATTTTAAACAAATTATAGTCTGAAACCGAGGTAATGTTGGTTTGCTTTAAACAAAAACTTGGTGTAGGGAAAGCATATTTTGCGTTGATATTACTCATTTTTTTGTTTCTGGTAAATAATTTAGTGTTCAACTAACATTTTATGGTAACCCAAACACTATTTCATGAGTTAAATAAACCCAATGGTTGCGTTGTTTATGTACAACCCAAAAAGTGCGCTCTATTAACTTATTAACGAATTTTGCGTTGACTAAACACAATCTTTTTTCAGTGTACTAGGTGAAAGTATACATTTTCTTAAATATTTACTAACAAGTGACACTGATTTTATAAATATTTTTGAAGAGTATTCTCACATATGTATGCCAAAATCATTCCCAAGTAAAATAAATGATTGTCCCGTTCTTATCTTTTTTAAAGTTAATAATATATGCACATTTTGTAACTTATAGTACTTTTGAAAGTAACTGTTACGTATGAAATGCAGAATCAGGTAAGTTCAAATAAATCCTAGGCCTTTTTTTCAATTTTCATCATACTACACATAATGTCAACCTTTCCTGAGTCCTGATTTGTTTCTTCCCGCAGCTTTTCATGATATAACACAAATTCTATGACGTCAGCCGGCTGGCTTGCCTCGCATTAGATCTCGTTTGAAATGCTTTCGAAACGCGGGAAACTTTAATCATCTCTAACCGAATTATTATTGGTTTTTAAGGTATAATTCTTGGGGAATACTCTTTTTAGACAGAACAAAATATTATTAGGTCTGTTCGATTTGGCCAACGCGTTATGCAGCCAAACGCCTGCACAAGCGCAGTAGTTATTTTATGTTCGAAAATAGATCTAATTGGCAAGGAAATAATTACTGCGCTTATGCGTGCGTTTGGCTGAATCAAGTTTTGGCCAAAGCGAACAAACCTATTGATAAGAAAATATTTGGAAAGTTCCCTATTGCTGGAAACGAAGCCGGCGAATTGAAGATTAAGATTCTTCACGGACATCCGTAAGAGGTTTGTGTATAAATTTTATTTGTCTGTGGCGCTTTCTTACAAACAGGCGGATAGTTCAAACAACTAAAATAAAATGTAACATGAATGATTTCGTGGAGTGTCAATAGTTTGGTTTATCTCTATAAATACAATTAGGATCAAATACTTTATCGATGCCTTTCATGTCTGTTTCATTTCATAAGAACACTTAAAAATGCCGATTCATTGAAAACAAAATTAATCAATATGAATAATAAATAATAATAACAAATAATTTCATTTGTATTCAAGTGAACTGGATATTTGTATCGTAGGTTTTGAATCGTCGGATTCCAGATACCACCAAACAGTCTTCTGCGGCCGGTACGCGAGTACGATTTTCAATTTTTGTCCTTTGAACTTTTTCAATAGTTACGCTGTATACTCCACACAGCACATACAAATCTAGTAGATCAAATTGATATTAGGTAATCTATTAATTCCTATATTTTTCCGTATTTTCCATCTAGTAAAGAATCATTCAAATAGTTAGTAGGTTTAAAATTTTATTAATTATATTCTTTTTAGTCTTCTATTGTATAATGCTTAGATGAGATTTCGTGACCCCGAGCGTTTGTCCGATGTATGTATCTATGTATTCGATAAAGATGAAGCAAGCCATACATTCGCCACCATCCACACAGAGAATAATGATTATTCTGTTATAACAAACTCAAACATCTAACCGTTTCTTTTATACTTTACTGAGCTTATTTGCATGATTGCGTATCTCCACAACACAATATGCACATATTTTCGATCTCATATGATCTTGGAATACTATTAAAATTAATTAATTTGTTAATAATGCTGATTGGGTTTGAACTTCGGTCACCAGATGGTGGCGGTAGTACTTACATCTGTGAAAACAATGGTAGAATAATAGTAATGTTTTAATTGAAGAGAAGTAACGGAGTACCTATACGCATTATATTCCTCGACTTAACGTAAGGATACTATAATTAAAATTGTAAGTTTCTTTGACTTCTTTTAACTGTTTAATTAATTTTTGAAAAAAATTGCTCATCGATAGAAAGTCATTGTATTATCAAACACAGGATCATCATCAGACCTATCATCGGAATCTGATTTTTAATAATGACTTTTTAATACATGCGTTTATTTCGGTTTTTTTTAAATGAAAACAAGTGGAAATATGCCCAATATTTGTGTTTTCATATATTTTAACAATGAACGATAACAATTTGAACTTCACAAGAGCATTTGATTGTTGTGTACATATAATTCTAATTAGAACACTTATTACAAACAAATTATTGAGGTTTGTACAGTTATTTACCCGAGTTTCTTTGTATTACTGGATCACACATGAATTTGTTAAATATTGCACGCATAATGTAGCTATAGAAAAGAACGCATAGTTTTTAAATACCGCCATAAAAAATAACCAATAAGAATATATATTATAGTTTATAATTTTCGGTAAACTATAATTATCTATTATTTTAATCAGCTATTACTATTGAAATAAATTTGAATTTGGCGCTATTTCCGAATATATCCTTATTGCTTCATGTGTGAAACGTCAGCAGATCATAGCGCCATCATAGTACTATAGTATGTTTTCTTAATGTGAATGGAGTTTAGCGTGTGCTAAATAAATAAATAAACGATTAAGAGCTAAAATAATTTTCACTTTAAATCCAAAAAGAAATATAAAAAGAAATAATGGTTAGGGCGTTTCACATAAAGGCTTCGATTTTACGTCCAATTAAGTGGAATCAGAATTCCGTTCTTCGAAATATCCTTATTAACATCTAAATAGCAGGAAACACAAAAAAGAAAGAAAGAAACGGGGGGAATAGTCGAAATCCATTATCACGCTTTAAACCGTAAGCATCGGCGATAAATTATCGTGTCCTTTAATTTAACAATCGGGCACACGTGCCGTCCTAAACCCAGCCACGCGTCCGTCTCTCCTATTAAAAAGGGTTAAATACTATTTAGGGTTTTTTTATACGCGCAATATTTCCTTAGGGGACCGTTTTATTGGGACAAATGCCGTCTTCCCTTCTTCTCAATGGAATACGGCGGCGGGCAGACTTGTTAGGTGACTTCTGTTGTGTTGTGTCGTGTTGTTAACGTTGCTGCCGCCATTGACTGACTCGTTTTCATAAGTAGCGCGCGGTGCACGGAGAGATAGGAGCCTCTCCTTCTAGCACTTGTGATGCGAGCGAGTGTATACGTACGACTTCGTCCGTGCGTGGCGTGTGTGTGGCCCGGTCTGATTAATTCCTTTTTGTTGCCCTATGGCACGGATATGAAGGGGTTATATGCTTGTAAAGGTGTATAGTGTGAAATAAGATGCCACTTAAGTATATGCAACTTAAAGTTGCCAGCGTCTTAAGTGGAGTTCTGGAAAATTAACGCAAATTAATCTATAATGAAATAATACAATAAAGTGTAAAAAAATGCTTTAGAAGTAACTTAGGAAATGGGATGTGCCTTTAGATCATATATATTACATGGACACCGCTATGTTTCCCAACTATGTTTCCAACATATCACAGACATAAAAAAGAATCAGCATTTCTGTCTAACAACGGTT
>JARFOC010001321.1:66772-81957 GCA_031763485.1 Osmoderma eremita
CAACACTGAAAACACTGAATCATTGGTAATTTAACCGAATCTGTAGCATTAATAATAAGAAAGTTAGCAATAGTGCCTCGAAATTTTTGAACACCCTGTATACTTAATAGTACGAGCGAAGCACTACTATCTCGGCTACTACCTACCCAAAACGTCATGTTGTTCTGTTTGGTAATAATAAATATATTAAGTTCAGTTATATTATATATTACTTAAAAACTACTACAAATTTAAGATGACTACTCTTGACACAAAAGACTCATTATCTTGTCACTACTTTCCAAAAAATTATTGATAATTGATAGTTGTGTGACATTTATTGCTTTTCATAGATTTACGGATAAATGAAGGAAGATAGCTTTTGCACAAAATAAAAACCCAGGTGCATGTTTCAACACTTATATCAAACCATCAACGCCTAAAGATGACGAATAACGAATAAATCGATAGTGGCAGGTAAATTATAGTCTTTTTAATATGAATCGACATCAAACTCCACTTAACGAGAAGAATTTCGATTGATGCGTATTGTATAAATTTCAACGTATCGAAATATATAACGTAAGGCTGTTACGTATGACCGAATTACTCAATACATCTTCAAGCGTCAAGTTCTTATACCACCACCAATTGCTTTCAATATATGTTAATGTATCCAAAGGTACGTAGTAAAAGAAAAAACACGCTCTACACATTCCAGTTACTGCCTATGATGGTATATGCCCGTGCAAAAAGGGGGATTCGATCGACTTTTCTAAGTGTATCCTTCTTAAGTAATAAAATCACAAATAAATTTTACCCGAACCTCGACCTAACATCTCGATGTAGAATCTATACTTATAGAAACCATATAAAGGGAAGAGAAACGCCGGAGATACGGGAATAGAAAGACACAAATGAAATCAATTGCTACTTTGTACGAGTAAATTGTAAAAAAGATTGATGTATCTGCTAGCGATCTCTCTTACCAGAAAGTTTATCTAATGGATGAAGTCAAACGCTTGCGAGGCATATACATGTATGTAGGAACGGATAAAAACTCGGGAAGCTGGACGAATGTGGATTTGAACTTAAACCAGAGAAAATTGAAATGAGGGTACTTCGTTTCACTTAATACGCTTAAGATTGGGATTCGATTTTTAAGAAGAGGATTCAGTTTCTCTGACTAAAGTATTTTGAGCGAAACTGTTGTTTTTGAGGACTAATTAAAATAATACATAGTGCATTTAATTAATACTAAATCCATGCAAGTAAATGTGTTTTATAAAATTAATTCTGCCACAAATCTATCGTAAAGCTCAGTAAGATAAATGATAGTGAGAATACTTAAATATTGACAACTGATGCCACCATACTCATCTAGGACTATCAAAGGTCTTCAATAACTGTAAGAAAGGACAGTTTCACAGACAGTAAATGAAAATTCATTGATATTCGTACTGAATCTTATACACAAGGGATATTTTTGTGGTTATGTTACGTCATAGCAATCATTCTAGCGGAAACTGACAGTCGATGCACTGTCCGAGCGAGAAGTGTACTGCATTACCGACCCAATTGCGTTGATCTTTGTGGCTTGACCGGCGTCCCCTAGATGGGCTTATGTCGTGACACATGCACGCGATTGGGACGACGCATCAGCAACGAAAGTGGGTTTCGCATTCGGAAGGCTGCTGACGACGGCTGGTAGGCAGAAATTTGAGATCGTCTTTAATGCTTGCACCCCTTTCATTGTTTTTGTTAGCATAATGATTATGTGGTCAACGTTCTTCGACGGCTGAAGAAGCGGTTGGTACATCAATCGGAGTGGAAAAAATTCTCCACAAACTGGTTCAAGCACATGCAAAAATGTATTAATTTTAGTTTCCTCTATTCCCGATATATAAAAGGCATCCCTCGTAACAGTGGAACGCAGTGGATGGGCCTGTAGTTGTTAATATTGTTGTTGTCACCCTTCTGAAAAATTGGTCAAATCCTGGCGACTTTTCAAATATCCGGAAAAACAGATGTCTTCCGCAGCAAGTTAAAAATTGTATATAAGAGTTCAGTAAATATAATGGCAAAGTCCCTAAGCACAAAAGATAGAATATTGTCAACTCCCGCATTAAATTTGTTTTTGGAACGTTTTATAGACTTTAGAATTTCACAAGCCACTATTTTTGGACTATGAATCGGAGAAAAGCTACAATCCCAACCGGAAGAGGATACTGTATATGAGAGTGTGAATAAGTATTTGCGAAGGTAGTAGCAAAAGTATCGACAAACTCCTGCGCATCAGTAAATTCCAGCTTGTCATCATTGAGTTTATCAGGCATATTACATTTCACATAATCGTAGATCATAAACTAATGAAAGTACCAGGTAACCAAATAAATACGTGTGGTTTTTGATGGTAAAATGTAAATATTAATTAAGAAACAATAATGCACTATTATTCATCAAAGTAATTACTATCACATTCAATGACCTTAACACCAATTGTTGTATGCCGGTATTGTAGAAGTCTATGGATTTTGAATCAAAACATTAACGGACAGCATTCATTGCATCAACTCCTTGTCAAGAGACAAAAAAGTGGTAATCACTTGGCGAAATGTCAGGAGATTTTGGAGAGTGTAGTAACGTTTCCCAGGCAAGTTCAGAAAGTTTTCCCCAGTCACTCTTACTGTACGCGGTCTGGCGTTATCCTCTAAGAATACCACTTTCTTTCGATTAATCAAGAAAAGCTGTTTTTGTAGGAGTAGCTACTGCTTATACTCGTTGAAGCTATACAAGCTATAGTACAAGTTGGTGATGGTTGTACCCCTATCCAAAAACTCACAATGTATAATTCCTTTTGCTGTCCACCAAACACACAACAAAATCTCTTTTTGGGTGCAAGGAAGCTTTGGAAGTGTATGGTACCGAATCAGTAGGCGATATTCAATGATACGAACATTTAGAATATAAGTACGCTATCCACTTTTGAAGGTCCGATGTTTCTCAGGAAACCTGATACTGTGAATTCAACTATCCACTTTTCGTCACAGGTTAACAACCGAAGAACGCAACCATAATGAAATCGTTGCGTGAAATGTTTGCCACCACTTTCCTAGCTGATGAAGGTGCAAACGAATAGTTTCTTCACTCACATTGAACCTTTCTGCAAGCTCTAAGGATGTTGTATTCGTCTTCGATCTTCACTGGTCAAGCTGAGATCTCCCGAAGGAATTTTTTTGAACCGCTTCCGTGCTGTTCGATCACTTATCGCATCATCTCCGAATGTGGTCCATACATTTTGACGCCGCCACTGCAGCTTTGCTACCAAGTAGTAGTAGTAGTAGAGTAAACAATCCCAAATTAAAGTTTTATTCGTTGCCATTTTCAATTATTTAAAACTAGGAATTAAACAACAAAAAACACAAAATGTGTATGTATCCGATAAAAAAGGATTCATATTAAAGTAGATTATAGATAACAAACGAGTGCTATCAATCAACAACTTAAAAGATAATAATAATAATAATAAATAATTTTATTTCTACTAGTTGTTATACAGTAGAAGTGATGTCAAGTGGGGAAAGAAGACAAAAAGGGAATATCGAACATGTTCGTTAACCTAAGTTAATTGAACTCTATAAATTCATTTATACTGTATGGTCGTATCTGACACAAGTAGGAGTATGTTATTCTTTTAAATTTAGTAAAGATTTTTTCTAATTTTATGTCTAACGGTAATTTATTTAAAAGACGTATGCAATTGTACTATAAGCCCTTGGTGAATTTAGCTAGTCTAGTCTATGTCTCGATACATTATAATTTATTTTAGGTCTCGTTTTATAAATGAGTTCATTGTCTATAAAAGAAGTTTTGTTTTTCAAGTTAAGCTTAAGACATTCATGTATATATATACCATACACGGATAGCAGTCCGTTAGATCGAAAGACAGATCGTAGTGGTGCGCCATAATCTAGGCCCAGTAGTGCTCGCACCGCTCTTTTTTGCAAAATAAACACACGTTCGGTTTCTGGGGTACACCTCCATAATAAAATTCCATACCGGATTATGGAGACACACTATGAGTGATAAGCCGCATTCACAGTCATACGATTACTAACCTTACTTAATATTTTAATTGCGAAGCAAGCACCACCGAGTCTGCAGCTCACCTGCTCCATGAGGTGGTACCATTTAAGCGTGTCGTCTATATGAACACCCAGGAAACGGTGGGTTTTAGTTAATTTTACTGCAACACCATCCAACACGATGTCCGGTGGGGTAACAGTACTCTCGCGAGTTTCTACTAGAGATGGAAAATCATAGGCAGCAAACAACAAATTTGTGTCATTTGCGTAATAGTAATAGTAAAACAAAACCAACAAACGGAATTCCCACCAACACAATTACACAGCATCTTTTTGACGTACGGCTATTGTATGCCATTTAGAGTATATAATAGTAATTATAGTTTGATTGTCGCAGGAAGTAATTTCATAAATGTCGCTTATAAAAATCAAAAATAAAAGTGGCCCTGGTATACTACCGTGGGGAACTCTAATATTATTAGATACTCAAGTTTGTCAAGCAGTATTGTGTGTGACATGGTATCGAAAGCTTTAGTAAGACCCAAAAAGATACCGCAAACTGGGTTATTTTCCTCCAAGTTATTAACACGTATTAAGCGGCAATCGAGCAATTTTGGAGGAGCGTAGAGACCAAACTAGAGGGTTTGTAGAGCTGAAATTTTGAGGGTGCACTTAGGATATATGGCTAACTATACCTACCAAGGTTGACGAAATTCGGCTGCCTCGAAGTACCCGAAAATTTTAAAGATAAGCGACAATCGAGGAAACTTGAAGGAACACGTATTAAATATCCAATCAGTGTACCCGAATATTCATGACTCTCTATCTTATGCAGAAACCGCACGAACATATTTGGTTACCTGCTACCAAAAATATCAGGTTTTATGTTACAAGAACTGGCAAATATGCAGGATAATTAAGAATATGTAATGGATCTTAATTTTATGCAAAATATCTTATTTTCTCTAACCGCTATTTTCGTTACTTCAATGTAGATCGGATACCGGTGTGAAGTAATTTTCTAAAGTGTATTTGATGATAATTATATTTTATTATATATAATCCACATTTCTTTTTACTATTAACCTGAAATCAATTACACGAAGAACATTTTAAAAGCTATGCCAAACAAAATTTGAAAGAAGATTTTTTAGTATTCTTTTTCCAAGATAATTAAAACTGTCAAGGCGGAGATGATAGTTTAACTTTCGGTATAAGCGGATAATTGCAGTAACAAGTAAATAGAATGTTTGATTGGGCATCTAGAACAGTTTCGTACCGAGTGATGAAACTAAATTGAAGTGGAAAGAGAAAAAAAAGTAGCGCTGATAAAATTGAACTCATCAGACCGTCGGTTTTGCATTGAAAAGATGATAAGCCGAGTCACGGTAAGGTCGAGCTTGAAAAATCGTCCGCGCATCCGCCTCTAACGGAAGCGACGGTGGTTCATCATAAATGTCAGTTTTATCCTGTATGTACCATGTACGAGAGGCGAACTTTCCACAAACACTCCATAGCGATATGCAAGAATATATATGGCGCTGTGGGTGAAAGGGGACGAGTGCTTTATATTATATTTATAAAGGGGAAACCTCTCCCGATAGGAATTCACAAAGAGTCGCGCGATTTCACCGGCTGATGTTCTATCTCCGGTGGTATTTGTTGGTGGCGTACAACAAACATGCATTGATTGTCAGAAGAAGTAAAACTTTTTTTGAGTAGCACATTTCCATATCAATTTACTTTGATGTAGACCGCGATTTTTACATATCGGGTGGGAACGGATATTACTAAATATATCGTCAGAGCAACTTAACCTCTTTTAGTATAAATAAATAACAAATAAATAAATAAAAACAATTTTTGCGATACTTATTTCACAATGCTCTACAATAGGAACTAGTGACCGAAGTAGAAGGCACGATCAACCGATCCAGACGGATGACATCTTTACATCAAGTAATCAAGTATTCCACAATACATTAAAAGTTTATTTTATTAACACCTCGCGTATGGAAACACGTGTAATAAGCAGAGAGGCTACATTTTATACAGTTTTCTGACGGGTTCTTCATGCATGATATATTCTGTTTCCTCATTTAAACCACAATAATCATTGATTATATATAACCCTGTACTGATGTTGATGCTGAATGTTTACGAAAAATCTATTCAGATCCTCTGCAGATAGAAATGTTTGCTGTTCTTTATTCTTGTTTATTTTTGTTACATCATTAATGATGGACCATATCGCTTTCTGTTTATTACTTGAATTTCGTATAAACTCGGCATTTTTTGTTTGTTTCACAGTATTTATGTAGTGTAGATAATTTATGTAGTGTAGATAATTTATAGAAATGTTTACATTTTGAATTACTCTTCCACGTTGAGGTTGCAGACAAACGGTTTTTTGTAAGTTAACAATGAGTCTATTCTTTATACACCACTCTATGAAGGCTTGCAAAGCAATATTTACATTTGTTTTTAATTCGTTTGAATTACTGGCTTCAACTATAATTGTAGTATCGTCAGCATAGGATATTATCTTACCAATCCCTACCAACTCGGATAAATCATTAACATATTATGAAAAAATTAGAGGCCTTATCATGGATCCTTGGAAGCACACCGAGGTCCACCAATAGGTATTGCTCTGATTGTTCAATGCTCATAATAATTTTTTTCCTATCTGTTCGTATGCACTGCACTTCATAACGTATTTCTATTTCCATAATTAAAATCTCTTGCAATACAAAATTTTGTATTGTACTTTCACAAAGTTTTTGTAAATATTTTTCTTCAGAATTTCATACGTCACTGCTTCAAGCACAGCGTACAAATACAAAATAAAATATGACTTAAGAGATTACTCGATATTTCCTTTTAATAAAGGAAACATGGAGCCACTGCCTTGCATTTATCGGAAGTGTCAGTCGACGCTTTCCCATATATCTAACAAAATGCAGTAAACGTTACTACTCTCCCAGATAAACTTTTGCCGGTACTCGTGACGTAGACGTAATGGAATTTGTAATGGTATATTTTCTATTTGGGGAAAAGGGAGTGACGAAATTTCCGGAGATTGGCGAACGCACACCCTTACACATGCACGTGGATACGTAACCGGCACATATGGTGCAAGTCCAATATTGCAATTTGATTATTCAAGAATTTGCGAGGTTCTGGCATCGTCAGATGTTGTTGTAGATGGAAACTGTATGTTGAGTCTTCGGTATATCCAATTATCAAGTACCTGACATCAGATGGATATATCGTAGGTATGTATGTACATATATGCTGTATGTTGTATATATGAATATACGCCATACTAAATATGAAGCGATTTTCAATTTGTTGCACTCAGATGGTGTAACTGTTACATTTACAACGGTTACTATTTAAATGCTAAAGGTAGATGAAATCGGTGATTACTCTAAATACAGTAATCTAATTTTACCATCGATATTAAAATACATTCCTTTTAAAATTCGGGCGCTACTATAATTAAAGGCTTATGTTTTTGGCTGTATGATTCGAATAATTTTATTTTTGCTCGTTTTAGCGGAAAATCTATAATAACCTTGCAATATGCCAATTAGCTTAACAACAATATAGAAAAATGGGGTTGCCGGCTAGCGATTCTGCTACATCGGGAGGAAAAGTGAGGAAAAATGTTAAAATGTTGAAATTATGTGAATAAAAATAACGATTGAAACATATGTTGGCCACAGGATATTGTTAACACAATTACCTACTTACTTCGATTATTGCAATCCTACTTGAGCTTTCAGTTCAACTATGTTCAGTATAATGGTTATAAATCGTCTTCTCACCTTTATCCGGGGTTCTCTATGGTTCAAATTTGGGTCCTTTGTTGTTCATATTACATATACATGATTTACTTTCTTCTTTAATATACCCTTTACCTGCTAATGCGGATGACATAAAAATGTATAACCCCATAAAATCCTGGAATGATGTGCATTTACAAGTGAATCTAAGTCATATTATTGAGTGGCGTTCGTCCAATAAATTGAATCAAAGAAAGAAGATTTCTGCCAATAACCGGCGGCACGTACGTTCAAAAAATGAAGTATATAAAAAATATATTTAAAAATATATAATAAATTGAAATTTAATACGTAAGTAGTAATCGTTAAATTGCCCCTTTTGATAATCAAATCATATCAATGTAATCCATAAATTTGGACAACTTATCTTATTAATTACCATTTACTATTGTTCTGTGGGTACTTTACAGTTGATATTCTGCTACGTGAGATCGAAAATTACATAGAATTGGTGAGATAAACAATACGTATACTTTATATTGATTATCATTACCAGCTGCATAGAAAAAGGCAACGAAAGATCTTCCGAAACATTTAATATTTACTACAAAAATGCAGATTTTTAAGAATTTTTTCCATATTTTTGACAATATCTAGACAGTTCTAGACAGCCGAATAGAGTTAAGCCTTGCAGACATAGATAGCCATATATGCTCAGTACACTCTGAAAATTTCAACTGCCTAGACCCTCTGGTTCGGTCTCTACGCTCCTCCAGAATTCCTCGATTGCACTTCAAATTTCCTATATTGTCGCTCAAATTTAATTTTTTGCGACCCTTGTGGGCAGCAGAATCGCGTGAAACTTTGCAGGCATAGTTAGCCGTATATGCTCAGCACACCCTGAAAATTTCAACCGCGCACACCCTCTGGTTAGGTCTGTACCCTCCTCCAAAATTCCTAGATTTTACTTCAAATTTCCTATATTGTCACATATTTTGGCTAATATCTCGGAAACGGTTAGAGCTATCGCAATTTGGTTTTCACTAGTCGATGCGCCGTGGAATTGCGCTTCCAATGGTACCAAACCGACGTGCCGCAGATGCAATTTTAGAGTCGCCACGGAAAATCGCGGATATCTCGAGAACGGAAAGAGATATCTTAAGTTTCTTCGCGGCGTTGGAATGCTCGTGAAAATGCGCAAATTTTGGTATATAAGAAATCGCTCTAGCGGCAACTTTTATAGTAAAAACTTTAACCTCGAATATCTCGAAAACGGAAAGAGATATTTTAGTCCGCTTCGGGGCCTTCGAATTGTTATCTAAAGACGCGTCTCGTGGTGTTTACTACAAAAATACAGATTTTTGTACAGCATCTATTTATTTTAAACATGTATTTATGATTGACGCAAAACGGTAATCCTTCGTTCTCAAAACTGTCCACAGCTATGGAAAAGAGGTACAGAAATAAATATGTATGTACATATATTTGCGATCCATCAAGGGATTTACACTTTTTGAAGTTACAATAGTCCACTGCGTTGCGCCACAAAACGAAAGCGGATTCCGTGCACTTCACATTGCAATACCTAGTTTGCCAGCAGAACAGATACGATGTGAAATAAACGATCGGCATGGTCTCTCCGATCTTCTCATGCAGAAAATCCATTGTATTGTAATACCCAGTCGGTTATGGATACATATAACGACAGCAACGCGAACTAGCTACATATTGTAAAGCCAAACGAAGTATACATGTTCGTATATAATCTGCGTATTGACGCTCATGTAGCATAAAGTCAAATAAGCTAGCAATTAGATATTTATGTAGCCATCGAAAAAAAGCAAATACTCATATGTTGTCTTACTTGTTTATCTTAATGGAAATAACCGAGCTTTTATGTTAGTATGTATTTATACAAGTTTCGGACTCATATACGAAACTATATTTGTCTTTATATATGGAAATTATTTTAAACTAAATATAAGGTTTTGGCAAATATTATAAACGATTTTTAACTTCATTTTGTTGATCACTATTCAACCATTCGTTGAGAGTAGTTGCAACGAGGTAGCCTGTTAAATGTTCTTCAACCCTCTCTTCTTTCATTTTCAGGAATTTCGACTTTAGCTTGCAACTTACTCCATGATTTAGTTATTGTTTCACTTTTAACTACACGCCATTATGCGACAATCCAACGTATGACATATTTGGCATCTTCGTAAGAAATCTATTACGGTTTGTTGGTCGTTTTCTATTGATTATAATAAAGATTGCAGTAAATGACATCTATATCCTCTTTCTAAATACTGGAATATGTTAGTTACGTTTGGTGGCAAATATAGAACGCGAATTTGGATGCGATTGGCCATTATCCAAAAGCATAACAGGCTTACGTGGCACATTGTTTTGTTTGAGAGACTTTTCCGTCTGGGGAATAAATTGCTGGCAATTTAAAAAAAAATTCTCTATCCAACCACGCGCTTTTTTTGCTTTCTATATAACATAGGTATATGGATATATTTTTGAATGCTCTATTTCTTCTCGAGAAGCAAGTGTTTTAGCTGATAGCATTTCATCATTTAATCCAATTTCGTCACAATTATACAACTGATCGGGGCTAGTCCTTCATTTTTTATTAAGACAGTGAATTTTTCAGAATATGCAATAACTGCATTTACACCAGCCAAAAATTTTCATACCGTTTCTTCCACCTATCCAACCATCCTATGCTGGCTTTTATGTCATATACCCATTCTTTAAATTCGATCCTAAAAAGGCACAGCACTTTGAAGTAACAGTGGGCCAGATATCAGACTTCCCGTTTCTCTTTTTTTAGTTTTCTAACTCTCAGCTTTTTTCATTGATTTTCGGGACTGGTTTTCTGCAGAATTGTCTTTCTTTGCAATATTGTTCAATTTTAAACCATTTACACCATCAGTCACCTACAGTAACTTCTCTCGCATCATATTCTATTGCAACTTTTTTTAATAGTTCACGTCTATCTAATCACTGTATAGGTTCTAACTTCGTTTGAGTTGTCACATACTTTCACTTCCCATTTTGAAACATTTTATAATCGAAAATTGTCTAGCAAAGTATTGATACCGCCTATCGCATAAAATGTATAAACTCTAGACCAGGAGTACTATATGAATAATGCGCAGATAAATTTTTCGTAAACGCATTTAATTCAAATCTTAACTAACGTAATTCGAAGAAAAACGGCGAGTGATAGTAATTTTTAACAGCGGGACGAGCTCGAACTATACGGAACCTGGAATTATCGAGAGTCCAACTATCAGGAATGTACTTGTATTTCTATTGTATTCTATTTGTATAATAAGGGATGTTAATTTAATACTTTTCCAATATTTCTCTATTTAAACAATATACACACAAAGGCCAAAACGCTGCCACAGTCTATTAGAAATGAACCTATGAAACGTTATCTTACGCACAAAGTTTGACAACAATTTTATTATTATATAGATACTGTGACAGTTAATCTTTGTAATGAATATTTTCTGCGTTTGCTTATATAAAAAAAAACGTGTTGATAAAAGCCCACACCGTTATTCCTGCTCCTCTTAACAGTTTATTTTAATCTTTTCTTATATATAGCATCATCTGATTAAAGACTCTAGACAAGTTTAAGTTATAAATCATAAACATTAAAAATAAAGTACTTCTGTTAACTGAGATTTGAAATAAATGGTTTGGAACTAATGATTTATATTAATTGTGTTATAGAAAATAGATTTCATTTGCAGGCACAGTTCTTTCTTAGCTTATCGAAATATCCATGCAAACATGACTTCTACACTAACAAGTTCCGTGTTATAACCATTATATAAATTCACCACAAAATCCATTTTATATGGGAAAAATACCCAATATGTAACAGCACAAACATTTCATCCATCAAATATATAGCCGACTATGCAATAATACCAATACGGTGTTTCGACCGCGTATTTGGAGTATATCTAGTAAAAGCAATCCTAAGCGAACCATTTCGTTGGGAGCAGATGCTATGCAATCGATTGATTATTAGTGACACAAAGCCACCACGCGACAGCTGCCTAATATGTACAACTGCTACAGACGTTAAGCGCAGCTATTGTCAGGAATCTAAAGGCTGCTGATACGACCTGCGGTGGTCTTTATGAGCACAGGAGTTTACGTAATATCCGATTTTAGAATCGTTCGCTTGATTGCTTACTGCTATCTAATCGTCTAGAGAATCTACACTTTATTGAGGCAGTATATCTTAAGAATGCGTTGAATATCATTAAACACATATCTGTATATTAAAGAAAAAACTATAATTGTGTACAGAAGTAAATACTAGTCTGGGGTCAATTATAGGTGATGAGAAGCATGCGACTAAGGCAAAACGCTTAGAATATAAATTTCTTCATTTGTGTGGACTCGTTAAAACAGAACATAGGTAGACAAGAAGAATTCTAGAATGACAACTGCCTAGAAAGAGAAATCTAGGAAGACCATGGGATTGGGAGACTGGGATTCTGAATTCGATTCTGGACTCTTGGCACGCACTTGGGCCAGCATATTGGGCCCCTTTGTGTTACCTACCCCGGCGGCGTCGCTCTTCCACCACCTACCCGCGCCAATCTGAACATCCAACTCCAACAGTGCAGTAGTCGCAGCGCCGGGGATGTCGCCCATACGGGACTACCATTCCCCAGAAAAGGGGCTCTCATTTGGACGAGCGCCACACAGTTGGACAAAATGTGTTGGATAAAATGTGTGACAAAATAGCTCTACGGCTTGGCAAAGATTGCTGCGAGAAAAAGCAGGCAATATCTTTCCGTCCTGGACGATAACTTGGGAATGCCTTTAGGTGCACGGCAGTATGTAGTTCCAAATTCCCATCTGCTTTAATGTAGATTGGTAGCCCGTTATTTTATTAAGTCATTGAGTGTAGCCAATGTGAGGGGTAGGACAGCCTTCGGTCCCATAAAAGGCCCGTATGGGAAACTTACATGAGAGTGGCAATGATGGAAAAGGACTTAGAAGCGAATGATTGGAGAACCAGAGGTTTATGGAAGATGAGAGCAGCTAAGGGAGAAGAAGCCAAGAAGATAAAAGAGCTTCTTTGACCTTAAAATGTTAAAACATTTATTTGATTTAAAATATGACACTTGGATAGTTTGTTTAGAAATAATAGATACGCTTTAGAGTCTGGCTTCACATAGACGAGACGTGCATATATATTGTTATGTTAAATATACAGGGTTCGGCATAAATATGGAATAATGCCATTATTTATTTAAATACTGTTCTAATCTAAATCTTCTTCAAATAAAAGTTCTTTTACTTATATTTTGCTGTGTGTTGGACGAGTTTTCGTGGCGTTCTTTTTACATAGCAACCAACTTTTTTTTTAATAGTAACATATGTTTTTTTATGCTATTTTAGCAATCTATACATAATATATATAAAATTTGTAATTGATCACATAACAAAGAAATTCAGTAAAGTTGGTAGTTTAATATAACAAAATGACAACAATAATGCCGAATCATAACTATAAATACAGATCAACGTTTCTAATTAAAAACAACAATTGAATATAAATTTAAATTAATTTATTGATCAATTTTCCTGTATGCACAGTTCTAGTATTTCCCTGAAAGAGCGCCCGACATTTCTAAACACACTATTTTCTATTGCCCCCATTTCATGCATAATTCTATTTCGGATATCTTCTAAATTGTTCGGTCGCTCCATATAAATTTTACTTTTTATGTAACCCCATGCGAAATAGTGACAAGAGTTTAAGTCTGGAGATCTGACCGGCCACTCTATTGCCTCTCTTCGTCCAATCCACCGGTTCGGGCAAACATTATTCAGATAATTTCTAACCTCTAAACCAAAGTGTGGAGGAGGTCTTGTTGAAACCACAGGTTATTGTTATTAGGGTAAATGGCTTGTAATGTCGGAACTACGTTCGGATCAATAAATTTAAATATTTCTCCATTGCTAACGTGTCATTTATAAACAATGGTCCAATAATATTATCATTGATAATTCCTGCACAAATATTCCCTTTTTGGGGTCGTTGAGTGTAAGCTTCTATTAGCCAATTAGGGTTTTTCCTGGGGCCAATATCGACATTTATGTCTGTTAACATATCCACTTAACATAAATGTGGCTTTGCCGAAAAACAAAATGTTATTTCTAAAATCTGGATTTCGTTTGAACGCATCTCTCATGAGTTCACAAAATTTGAGCCTTCTATCGAAATCATCTGCTGTGGGTTCTTGGACCAATTGAACTTTGTATGGATGATATTTCTCTCTTTTACTCTCTCATGCTATCTTTTCGTAATCACGATACCAAAAAAAAAACAATAAAAGGGCACTGCATTACCAACGCTATTGCGGTCGTCACGTTGGTGTGAGCCTTTATCGGTGTCCTCTAGGTCGCGCCACGTCCCCACACATGGCATCAATTCTGGCGACGAATATAGCGATGAAAGTGGGTTTAGAATTCGGACGCTAACGACCAATGGGTTGTTAGCAAAATCAATGACTTTTGCTTGGTATAGTGATTCCAACAAGAGACAACGAGCCTTGAATGGCGTTTTATCTCATTTATAGTAAGTTTGTTATAACGCCTTTGTTTTAAATTTCCTAAGTCTACATTTATATTTCCTTCTGTTTGTTTTATGGCATGTCCAGTGTACACAATGCAAATATTATTTGCTTACGCATATAGGGGCCCATTGAAGGGTTGTTCCAATAATTTTTTGCTATTTAATATGTACAAAATTGGGAAAGGGATGGCCCCATGTGATGAAGAATATTGAGCACATCAGGCGTGACTTTTCTCTTGTGTATTTTTGTTATTTGTAGTATTTCGTTTAAATAACTTTTTATTAACTTCAGTTCCTCTCACTTAAATCCTTAATTTGTCAATTACTTTTTCGTTTGATACAGAGCCGGTATTTTTAATATCAATGAAAACGTTCCCTACTGTATCGTTTGCATCCATTCTTTTTTAATACTACATATTAGCTAAATCATATGCTGCTAATGTTATGGAACAGTTATTTATGAGTAATTTTGAAATTGAATTCAAAAAGACTTCCAAATATTTGCCGGGTGTTTGGGTCAGATATGTAGATGATATTTTCGCCATATTTGACACAAATGCTTATAACTTGAATCAGTTCTTAGCTGACCTTAATTCAAAATTCAGTACCATAAAATTTACATTAGAAAAACAGGATAATAATGAACTTCCATTCTTAGATACCCTAGTAATTAGAAATAAAGATAGGTTAGAAATCGACATATACCGG
>JARFOC010001321.1:85296-115378 GCA_031763485.1 Osmoderma eremita
ACAAATTGTGGTAGAAACTACGTTTCGGAGACTTTAAATTTGGTAATTGAAGTAATTTATACAAAAAAGTAATATTTGTAATCACGATTACGTCTAAGCTACTTCAAATAGGTTCCCGTCTCGGTTTCAGTTACTTTAGTGCTAGTTGGGTTGTTATCCAGGTTGACAAAGACCAAGATAGCATGCAAAAGGGAGATGATAAACGCTCTAAATGAGGCAGTATAGAGAATATCCGGAAGGACAAGAACAATAATTTGGAATTGCTGTCAAGGAACGTTGTTGATTTTTTAAACTAATCTACGTGAATTTAGTAAAACTCAAAAGGAAATTTGGATGAAACCTTATGTACTGAAGAAGAACACATATTTTTGGCTGCCCAATTGCAAGAGGCAGAATTATAGTCTCAGATTATAAAATTCCATATCCATCAATGTCTTGGTTTGCACATTGTATGCTCAATTTCTTGTTTATATTCCATAGACCGCGGCCCTAGGTCTGTCAACTTTATTTCTGATGGTTTAAGAGAATAAATTGAAAAATATGTTTCTTATCTAGGAAGTTCACTAGCATTGATTTTGGGTGCACTTATTCTGAGACAGAGGTTCAATACTGTGGCCTTAAGGCCTACTGTGTCACTTCACATTTGTGTAAGTGTGCAACACTGGAGGGTTGTTGTTTGCAACCTAATGCAGAGACTTAACGCTGTGGTTTGAAGTCTATTGTATCACTCTACATTAGGTTTGTGTAAGTGTATTTTGTGTGTGTTGGAAATGTATGGCTTGTCACTGCCTCTCCTCCCACTAAGAGGGCAGCAACGTTGATTTATCCTCAACACTGAAGGGTACCGACCACTCCTGCTGCAACCGATTTTTACAAAAATCGATTACCGCAATGGAGATTCGAACCATGGACATCCTCCACAGATGCCTAGCCCTCTTAGGACTGCGCTATCCTGAGAGGACGTGTGAGGTACTTACGGCTCGAGAGTTTTGCTCCCTCACGCACTGTCCGCGCTTGAAGATCATTATGTGGCGGATCATTCATTACACTATGGTGCATCTGAATTGTTCTCAGAACTTTAGATTGGAACCGCGGCAATACCGACAACTCTCCATATAATATCATAGGACCACAACGGCTTTAAAAATAGTTTGGGGAATTGTATTTCTAGTTATTTTCTCTTTGAGAAAATGTAAATTTTGCGATCTCATTTTGAGGTGGTTGCACAAGTGTTCCGACGCAAGATATACATAACCTGTGACGATTTCGTGTTATGATTTCATTGATACTTATTTTACACTTCTTTGTCATTCATGGATACTATTTAATTACATTTGAAGATCATGTGATGCCGTTGCGGGATCACCGCTCGTCGCTAATATCGAATAAATATTCAAAGTTGGTATATCGGCGATGTAAATGTGGTAAAGCACCAGGCCATGGACGGTATTCCAGCTTCCATTTTATTCAGTGAGGTCAGTTCATCTTGGGACTTACTAGAAAATATCTTTGAGTGAGGTAATTCTTTATGACATGGTAGTACGTGCGTGGTGGTTGCGATTTCAATTTAAACAATAGATCTTGTCAAAAGCTTCACAGATGTCCAAGAACGCTGCCGATCATTATTTATTGTTTTCAAATGTTCTATGTATGACTCTCGGAATCCAAACTGATGTGATACAGTACAGTATGATACAGTAGAGCAGAATATGCTGGTATTTATTTAAGAAAATAGATTTGTTTTCTATAGTGAAGTTCACCTTTTAAAGGAAGTATGAAAGAGAACAAAAGCCTTCTAAACCGAGAAGAAGCGCCTCTGTCTTTTTCTGTGTTGATGGATTTATTATGAGCAATTAAAGCGCACACTTGAGCCTGGGTAGTCCATCTAAGAATTCTTGCGGTCGGGGCGTAGTAAAAGGTTGTACGTATGTTTGGGGTAGGTGGAGAGTGTTAAGGGAAAAGGGAAAGTGGTGCATGTTTCTAGTTTAAGTGATTTTCGCGCTCATTCGGTTATTCGACTTCATAATGGGAATCCACGTATTCCCGAAACACGTGTCGTCCCGAATTAATTAATACTTTGTGCGGGAGGAGTAATCCGAACAGTGTGTTTATTATGAAGTATGTGTAATCTGTGAGATGTCACATTTTCTTACGTACTGGGGGAGTCTAGTAATTTTCCAGCAATCTGGAAACGTGGACGTAGATAGCGCTAAGTTGAACAGATAGTGCAGTAAAAGCTTGAGCACATTTGCGTATTGTTTTTAAGTGCCTTAGTGACGAAAATATGTCAGTTTCAAGTAATGGTGCTACGGTGATGGTAGAATTGCTAATCGACAATGGCGAAGTAAGAACTGAAGTTGTAGAGCGAACAGTGTACCGGCTTAAAGATTTTTTGAAATCCATTAACAATAGCTTCGGGTGTAGTAAAAGTTTCTCCTTTTTCGTCCGGTATATTATTAGGTATCGCAGAGGTGGTTAAGTAATAACGACCTACGCAGAAACTTTTCGAACGAGTATTACATACCAATCAAACCACGACGAGTGCTGTAAATAAATAATCGCTTTTATACCCGGGTGCAAATTTCCCTGGAAATTTAGGCAATTTTTAGTGTATTGTAGTTTACGTCGCTATTCTAATACATATAAAAATTTAAGTTATATATCACAAAATTAATCTTTTGCATGCCAATGAAGTGTAACCGTTCTTTTTTGCAATATTATCAATAGAAAGTTTAATTTACATAATTAAAACGAATCAATTTGATTAACACAATACTAAACAATAGCAATACAACAATACTCAGACTTCTCAAGGTAATGCGAAAGATAATTATTAAAAAAGGATAGCCTCCTCCGTGACAATGTTCGAGACATTGCCGTGACCAGGATTCGAACCTGGGTTACTACGGCCACAACGTAGGGTCCTAACCACTAGACGATCACGGCTACCGGAGGCTGTATTAAGACAAAGTTCTGTAATTCCGTTCTCGTAAATCTGCTAAACATGCACAAATTATTATTTAAGGTGGGAACAAATCATTTCAAAAGTAGTGCGCTTCATAGTTGCAGGTCTTAGAATGTTCTAAGAATATGTATTCTGAGTTTATGTAATTTGGACGTGCAAATGTTTGAACCGTTTTTAGATTAAAATTACTGCTGCCAACCAACCGGCATTGTATTTAGATATTTATTTTATTAAATTACGATTGCGAAAATATCCAAGCTAATAAACGTTTGCGGTATTTACATACATTCACCTTTAGCTTTTGTTGTACTATTTTTTTATTTTTGTGTAAGCTTGCCCAACTATCATTTAATACTGATAAACTGTCACGGGTATTCCAAAAATTCATACTGCTTTATCTAGCTTTATCTACCACAAAAAAAGTTCACCCCAAACAGTAATGAAATTACCTTTCAAAACAATTTAATAAGACTACAGTATTATTTTATTCGAAATACTCCAAACATCAAACAAATTTCTTCCTACTCAAATACGTCAAATAATAGAGGCTTTTTTGCACATTTATAAATACACCTAAGGCATTTTTAAAATGCACATAGACACCACACATTCGTGTTTACACATTGCGAGGCAGCCAATGAATGCAATAAGCCGTCTACCATCCATGCTGTAGGCCCTACGTTTTAGCGTTAAGTCGTACAATTAGAAAGTGTCGCTAGTGTACATATAACATCAGGAAGAATTGATGACCATAGATCTACCCTTTTGTAGACTGAATAATGTTTCTTTTATTTGTTTGTATTGGTTCTTAAATTAGGAGGAATATTTTTTTAGTGACAAAAACTTTGAAACACGTGTTCAAGATAAAAAAAGGCACTCTTTACTTCGGCTTTATTGCGGGTTATATAAAATAGTGTATATAAGTGATGTGTTCTAAATGTTTGAAATTTTTTTTCTGTGGAAAATGGATATTATGTTCAATAGATTATTAGTAAAATACAGATAACAAATTAACAGGTACTTCAAACGCCGTACATTCGACATAAGGCTTCGATGCCTTATCTTCCCGAGGCCTCGATGGAGACAGCATGATGTCACTCCAACGTATCGAGGCCTCGTAAGCTAGCTTGCTCCTGATACACGGGTCTGTGTTTTATATTGTTTTTGGTATGGAAATATATAATAAACATGTTTCTTCTATGCCGTGTCTTCATTCTATTTATTTATAGATTCCTTTGTTTATTAGGACTCATTATTTGTGAGTGAATGCAATCCCATGTTTCTTGAACTTATCAAAGATTGCAAATGCTGAGTAAAGAATGTATTTTATTTCAACCAATTTTCCGACTTGCCTAGTTTAACAAACTGCTACAGGGCAAGAAAATATATATGTTAAGAACAAAGCAAATAAATAATAAAATAAAATATTTAAAATGAAAGACATCTAGCGCTAAAATAATTAAATATCCCTAAACGTATTTCAAGGGCATTCGTTTTGGCGACATTACGTCAAAGGCGTCGCGTCGCCAGTAAGTGTCTCCTCTTATTTCTTTACCGGTTAAAATTTACCCTACCTGTATACCTAACATATCATGCGCTTTAGAAGTAACTAAATTGCTTTTTAGGCGTAAAAAGTTTTATCTACTGTTACATAGTATTACTAACATGTAACGTAAAAAGTTCACACCCAAGAAAGAAAAAAATGATAAAAAAACTTACGACGCTTTATGCCTATAAATTTCAGCGTTATTACGTGACGCCTACAATGCCTGGAAATAATTTATTTTCATTTTAACCCATACTACTCCTTAGTTCCATGTTTTCCCGCTAGCAATCACTGTCGAGACGCTAGCACATGAACTTTATGATAGGACAAATTATGTTCCAGCCAATCTAAACAAACGAGAAAGTCCTGGCGTACCTTGGCTGTGACAGTTTATTTCTTCGTAGACTGTACTATACATTTCTGTTATTAAAGAAAAGAGAAGAAAACTTACCTGTTTCCGCAGACAGGGAAAGCGAATTTAAATTTCTTGTTAGACCTTTTATTCAAGTAAATGCTTTCTTTCCCAAATTACATGCTATTTGGCGAGGTGAAAAATGCAGAGGTCATAAACCTATTTCTAAATAAAGTGTCAAAAGTGTTGTAAAACATATTTTAAATTTGCGCAATAACATAAAGTATAGAGCTGTGAATATTGAAATATCCACAAAAAATATTCATTCGTCATACTTCTTACTTCAAAGTACAACTTATTTTTATGTAATTTATTTTTACAAATTAATCTTACATTTATGTGAAGGGATTTTCAATGTTTGAAATATAACGAAAGACAGATAATTTAAATGTGGTGTTGGTGGTAAAATTCAAAGTATATTACTTATTCACTGAGAGATATCCAGATCGTCTGCTCGTAATGCAATCAACTGTTGGTAAACTTGAAGCGCTGGGTATGTGAGAAACTGCCCCTCTAACTAAGGAAGCGAATTCGATAGGAAGTTCGATTAGTTACACCATATGTTACAGGATAACAGTGGGTCGCATACCGCAAGAGTGACACGAGAAAAAATTTCTGAACTTGGCTGGAGGAGTTACTATACCCACCATAGTCTCCTGAGATTTCTCCAAGTGATTACACTTTTTTTTGTCTCATGACAACAGTATGAAGCATAGACAGTTCAAATCTTGAGATAATGTAATAGATGCAGTTCGCAAATTTCTTGATTCAAAATCCATACAGTTCTACAATACCGGTAATACAAGTCTTGATGTTAAAATAACAAAAATTTATATCTGACAACTACTATTTACTTGAAATCTTCAAAATTGTGCAAAGTAAAACTCGAAAAAGCTGGTTCCTCAAAAGCCCCGTGCGAGTGTTTATGTTTGTAATGCAACCCTGACAAGTAGGAGGTTAAAATTATGCATTTTAGAAAGCGTGAAGATGCTGGTACAGGTGTTATACAACGTCCGTTTCTTTATACAAATTGCGCATTATCCGTTCCACAATATGTCCCGCCGTGCAAGCACAAATACTAAAATCCCAAATTAGAGTAATGTAGGACGTTGCCAACACCTGTCCAGGGATTTGAATTAAACCCAGGTGTTTTACGAGCATTCGCCGAACACGATGAGCTCTAAACGTGCCACTTTACCGTATACACGGTTTTATAAAGCACTTGCGAATTAATGGAGCGTTACAACTCGCGTATAATCAAACTGTTAAGGTATGCAAGGAATGTGAGGACCGTTCAACTTTCTTTGGGTAATGGTTTAAGAACCTGTGAATAAATACACCGCCTGTTCACAACTTCGTTATTATGGGAACTATAAAGTTGGTTAAATTTACATGCTCGCATTTGTTGTTCTGGTGAAAGCAGAAAGAAAATTTAATATTTCGATATATACTTTTAAGAATCTCAAGAAATATGTACATTTTTACTTATTCTAAAAGAAAATTATATTCTGAACAAAAAGAAATATAATTCATCTTACATTTGGCCAATAGCAATCACTTTAGTTGCCTCAAGAGAATAAGCTAGTGTTCTGTTATCGCCTTACGTAGTACTTGCAAAATATCCTTTATCGATCATAATAGAAATTAGTTTAAAAGATGAAAAAATTGTCAAAGGGTATCCTATGTGGGGCATTTTCTTCAACAACTGATAACAAATTGAGTAAAATCGGAGGGTAAATTTATCCGAATGCACTTCTTTCAATAAAAGCACCAGCATATGGAAGAAACTGGTAGGGACAACCACCAGATGAACAAGAGCACTATAATCTGCAGCTGAACCTCATAGACTTTTCTTTCAAATAAATCTTACATGAGTGTGTTCCTGCATCTTTAGACAAATAAGCTGAAAACACACCAAATTGCATTTTTATTTGGAAGATCAAGGAATGGCCGAATTTTGCTAAATTTGTCGTTTGTATCTAGTTTACTATTGTCAGACAGATGAATATTTCTCCTTATACTTCTGAATCTATTTCGACTCATGCAATTCCTGACAATTTTCAAGCCTTTGTCTTGTTCTCTAGGTCAATACGAGTCAGCTTGCCGAAGAATTCGGATAAAATTATGATACTTCTAAATTTGAGCAAACCGTCTTCTCATTTGCAAGATCATCTCTGTTATTGTCTGTTATTTCTGTGTGTACTGAATTATATTTGTGAGCATTTCGTCGTCGAAGTACATAAAAAATGAAACCAGCGGTGTCCTCTCATCTAACTCAAATCCATATTTTATCATATGTATATACAGTGCCCGCCATATTGTTCGCACAATATGGGAAAAACTTTTATTGACGAGTTTTTTAGAAATCGTTCTCGACTAACTTTTTATGCATGTTTGAAACCCTAAAATGAAGTACATGGGTGTCCACAAAAGCCTAATCTCTATGAGAAACTTTTTTATTAACTGTTTTATTCAAAAATTGTTTTTGGCAATAATCTCTGCTCGGCCTACAACTACCAAATAGCAAAAAAAAATATTTCCGTAGCATTCTCGTTAAAACGACGTTTGAAATTTTGAAATGGTACAAAATGGCCTCATTTATCGAAATGAGAAACACTTATAACGAAAACTATAAATAATACTAAATTATTTAGATTATTTAGATTTTGGTGTTTAATTGACATATGAAGCAGGAAGAAATAATATTTAAAAGCTATTTACAAGCTAAGTAAATAAAATAATTGAAATGAAAAATTAAAAATTAAAATTTTACTAGTAATAATGTCTCATATTTCCACATGTCTTCCTTCGGCTTTTATACACATAGTAGTTCTGTTGTATAATTCATTTCATACGTTTCTTAGGTATACAAGTGGAATCTGAACAACACAATTTCAGATGGTCTCTTCTAGGTATCAGATTCGAGGATCGTGGTGGCCACAGGATTCTCAGAAAAGCGACCTACCCACCCATTCATTTTGCCTGAAAAAGCTCATTTAGGTAATTTCTAACTTGGGTGGTACTGTGTGCTGGAGTAACACTTCTTGTTTCTTAATTCCAGGGACCAGTTTTGAATGGTATAGTACAAATATTGGTTACTAGAGATTATTCGTTTTAAAGTAGTACGCCATTCTATTTGAAAATGTAGCTTTTCATTTGCCCATTCTGCGAGCTGTGGTATGGGAGAGATATTTTTACCAGAATATCGGTGATTAAAAATTAAAGCTGCCTCTCTAAACGTTTTATAATTGTCGCCTACAATTAAAATAATTTGAATTTTACCACTTTCGCTTAATTTACGTTCCATTGTGAAAATACTAATGATGCTGAATGCGACTGAATTAATATTTAAACTGTCAAATATAAAACAGCTATTCGACTATCGAAGAAATATCCAATGGCTCTCTACGAATTTGTGTAAAATAAGACAATCATATATTTCTGATGGGTTTATCGGAAAAAAAACCGAAATGTAAAATAATATGACAACTTTTTTTTTCAAATTAAAAATTTCTTTTGTTATATTACATCGTAGTAGTTCAGCTCACTTTTAAGAACAAATATAAACAAACTAGCTATGCTTAGATCTAAGACAATTATAATTCAAAATTGCTCGTAAAAATTGTAAGAGTAAGTTGAAATATGTAAATACCGATTGTTTGGACATCTGATTTTGAAGGAACTCATCTGATTTCATAATTTACGTCGCATTTACTGAATATTTAACTAGTGTTACTCAAATTTCGTCAAAAATAAACGCAACTTTCTCTAAAACCGGAAATTACATGCAGAATCGGAGTGGTCCATTTTTGGTCTTTGAACATGCGGAAACTTTTGGGGTATTTAGCTTTTTAAAGAAATCAGAGATGGAAGTTTTTCCCTTATGATGCGAACAATATACCGGGCACGATATATTGTCCTGCTTTCCAAATAGAAGTTCGATTCACATCAACATTCAATAACAATAGTTTTCTACGATTTTCTCTTAAGCTCTCTTCATGTTAGTCATCATAGATCATGTTATTATTGGCGGTGAGAATTTCAAAAGTCCCTGCAATACCTATATTTAGCGTTACAATTATGACACTGTGTTGTAATGAACTGGGAAAGAAAGAATTTTATCATTTTTAATGTGTGTTCATATTGGATCTTCACCAAGTAAAACCTGAAGTAATTCAATTATCTATATTTTTTCATTGGTGTTTTTTCCAATCTTCTTCAAAAATCTTTCTCTCAATTCTTAATTCGTCGACTTCTATTCGTATGTATGTATTGCGCCTATGGTATTTGCAAAATCAAACTCACTTTTCAAAATTTTCAAAGCAACAGAGGTGTTGAACCAGCAGGATCACATTTGGAGTGGAAAATTTGGAGGACGCTTAACAGAATTAAAACTGGCATTGTGAATGTGGTGTGGAGCAAACAATGGAGCACATCGCCAGTTGCAGTAATTGTCCATATACCGGCAATCTCCAAGATTTTTGGCTCGCCAAAGAAACCGCAATTGATATAACCCGACACTGGGCTGAAATAATTTTAATCTTAATAGACTCTGACACGAGGAAGAAAGAAATAACGAAATGCAAGAATTCGTTTGCTACTTCCTCCACAGCATCTTCTAATTATCTTTGCTTAAGATATCCTGGTATTTTTAAACGTTTATATATCTCACCAACAGACAAACATAATGTAACGCAGTCAAAATGCATAATTAACGTCAAAAGTGTATTACTGCACTAATAGGTCTCGACACGCAAAGATCCTGAGTTCGTTGTTTTGGCAATTGATGCATCATTCATGTTTAGCTGCTATTTTGTCTTATATTTTCGAACATTTTCTAATTTAATATTTTTTGTTTGTTTTTAACAGGTTTTGAGTAAAATTATCAGGAGAAGAGAAGGTGCTGGCCACCTTTTTTATCAAATAAAAAAAGTATACACTGTCAGATGTGTTGTAGGGTGAGAAACATCAAAAATGCCAAAAACAATTAACCGTAAAAATGCCATTATCGGCGCATTGTTTATTGCTGAAATCACCGTACTAGCAAAAGCAATGAAAGGGGTACAAGCATTGAAGACAGACTCGAGTTTCTTCCTACCAGGCGTCATCAGCGTCTCTCCGAATGCTAACTTTCATCGCTAATGCGTCGTGAAGTCATTGTGACGCAAGCAAGTGGCTAGGACATTTAAAATAGAGTAAACGGCTATTAGTTTAACAACAAAAGAAATATACTTCCAAAAGAAACTAATTGCTCATGATAAAACAGGAATTTAACAAAAATACTGGAACGAAGACTTTAGTTAATTTAATACTAATATAATTTTGTAAGATTAGAGTGATAGAAACAAGCTAGATGAAAATTATTGTTATTAATGAAGTAATTGGGGAAGCTGTTTTCTACAAACCGTCTAGTCAAAATTCACTTGAGATAATAATTGCGCCGCCTAAACCTAACCTAATCAAATAAGCATGTAATGCGATCTGCATGAATTACCGTTCTCATCTTCGACTTACGCCGGGAGAGCTTAATTGTCAAAGTTTCTTGTTCAAATTAAAGATCCGGTTTCCATTAGACCGGTTACAAGCGGAGACCTCTATTGCTGCGTGAGTTATATATTTCTCCACCTTCTCACGCAATCAACACACCGTAAATCAATTGGGTTTAGTTGGATGCTGAGACGACGATAAGAGTTAATCAATCATTGGCAGGGTTGCGTAGGTGTGTAATGGATACTTCCGCAGATGGTGTCTGATTAAGAAACTGTTGCGTGTAATTCTATATTGAAACGCTAATACCAGGATTCACTACATCTTGTATCGCTTTATAACTGTTAGCGGCTTCAAAGTTTACCAAAAATTTTAATAATCTCAGGTTATACTAATTCTATTTTATCACTAATGTGCTATTGTACGAAGTCGAAAGTCATTGCTGCCATTTTTGGTCGTGTTGGTTAAACGGAATGAATACATACACAAACAGATTTCCCCAAATTGCAACATACCGCTAATCGAAGTCGAAGAATTTAACGGAAACACTTTATCTGGGAGCAAGTGCCACCAGAGAAAACAACTAGAAGCTTTGCAAGAGGAACGGATACACCAGGAAAGAATATAAGAACATCTGTGTGAGAACAGCCTCATTAAGGAAAAAACAACAACCAAGAATAGCTTGCTTCTGGAACCATCGAAAAAGTTGATAGAATTTAGAGAACAGGACCATACAGGTAAAATTTGGAACCACTACATCAATCCAAATTTAAAAACTGACACAGTGAGAGATTTGATAAATCAAGAAGTTTAAAGTCACAACAGATGTGATAAGTTAGCAGAGAAGGAAAGGTATCCCTACTCTATATAGTAAACAGGACATATACATATATTAGAAGTTTGGGGTTATGACAATTTTTGAGTAAGGTAATAACAAAGAATGTCTAAATTATAGAGGAGAAACCCTACTTCAGCACTACTCTGAAACAATAGAAAAAAGTCCTAAATAAAAAAACAGAAGGAACAAACAAAACCTATAGTCTACCGGAGACACAACGTGGTTTTTGAAAGAGAGAGGTGTACAGGATCATGTTTTTACAAGTAACAGTTGGTGTGTAGTGCACGGAATGTATATTTTGCCTTTATAATTTTAAAAATATCTCTCGATAATGGAAAGAGTATAATATAGGAAGTATATGTGAAAGTTAAGTTGGTGAAGAACATCAAAAATCTATATAAGAAAACTGATCTGTATAAACATGAAATCGGACAGATTTGACAAACATTTAATGGAATTGGACGAGGAGATGGAACAAGCCCCACGCTGTATATAATATTTATTGACGACGTCATCAGACTATATGCTCGGCAAATTAAAAAGGCTAACGTAGGATATACATACCTTGACGAATACAAATTTTCGGAGTGTACATGCAGATAATCTAGTAACTATGGCGATTATCGAGAAAAACCTACAGAAAAATATTGAGATATGGAAAGATACATTGAAAGAATATCTAATAAACCGTTCGTCTACGTCCGATCACGACAAGACGATGTTGTTTGTTGTTATAAGTACCATGTGGTACGTGTTAGGTGGTACCTTCACCGCTTCGAAGCCCCTAAATCGCCCATGCAAGACTCAGAGCTGAGTATTTTAAATCGTATCCTTCTAAATTCCTTTTTTTAATTCTCTTTTTACGTCAACATCAGAGGTGACCCAAAGCGTGCTGTCACAATCACGATTAACTTATTACATACAATATTAGTTCATATGGTTGATTTATTATTTATTTCAATTTTTAATTTATTACGTTTTCTTTAAATAAAATATAATATACTTTTTAGAGGACACTTCTGCTGTTTTACTTCGTTCAGTTACAAGATTCCTCAACCAGTATTTACCAGTTACACCATAAATAATTATTTTATGTTATGCATATTTTATCGCGTTTGTAGTTTATTTCCCACGGCAGCAATAATAATTCAAATTGAAAATTATTCAAACACTGCTTTTTTTAAACACTCGTATTTTTTACTTCACCCAAACCTTTTCCACCCGAGTTGTAATAAGTGCTAATCACCTCACCATTAACTCAAAATTTAGAATATCCCAGGGTATTAGCGTTAATCGCCTAATCATTAGAACCCTTATGGGCAGGTAAAAAATGTTTTGTTAAAGGATCACACAATGAAGAGTTTGCTGTCGGACAACCGTCTGAATTTATAAGTTTATCTTTAGTTTTGTAAGTAAGTATACTTTCATGAACATCTAATTCGTGACGAACTGACGAAGCATTTTTAACAACTTTAGATTCTTTGAACTAATAGTTCAAAGAACCTAAGATCTTGACGATAGAACCTTAGGTGCCATGTAAGAACGCAAGCAAGAAGGAAAAGAAATAGACGGAAACAAACATGACGCAAAGCAACTGTTATAATACTCGAAAGCAAAATATTACCTTGGAAGGAGGCAACCGACAATAAAAAAATTGATTTTACTGAGGGCAAAAATAGAATAGCAGTCTCACCTACACTTACAGGTGAAATTATTGGCACACGACAAATCTCGAAAGAAAGCCATTCAAAGCTGTGCGATTTAATAATTATTGCCTATTTGTCCTGGTTTACTTAAAAAATATATAAAGTTGTACGAAACACTGATTTAGCGGTATTTTTCAATATTTGAATATTATGCGAGAAATAACAGTCAACCTCTGAAATCCAACGTGCACAAGTTTTGCATATTTTTCTCCTGAAAATTATTTATTTATTATTATTTATTATTCTACTTTGTGTGTTACATATTCCATTGTGTGTCGACACTACTATTACAATTATTTATTTAAAAATAATATTTATTTAGACCAATTTGGTATCGGACAATACATTAACCGTAAAAATGTCAAATAAACCATGCGCCGATAATGACATTTTACGTTTAATGGTTTAGGACGAGTTAAAACACTTATGTACATAGAAAATTCCAAGAACATTCTTATATCTATTCTAATTAACCCCCATTTGCAAAATTAAAATACTCTTCTAAAGTATAAAAGACATTTTCTAATAGAAACTTCTTGAAGTTACACCTAATCAAGCTGTAACCCATTGCCTTAAATTCGGAAGGAATAGCATTGTATATTTCGATACCCGTATAGGAGGGAGATTTTTCAATTGTTAGAAATATGCCGCCATAATTCTAAGTTTCAGCTTGGTATAAATTTATTAACGATTAAATGTCTACTATATTTTGCTGAACTTTTATTTCCTCCAACAAAACAAATTGCATATCCATACCTTTTTCTTGTATTTTAGGATATAATCAAAATGAAAATTATTTCCATAACGCATACATAAAACATATGCTTACGTTAACGCATGTCGAGCTAAAAATGATTCATCGCCAGGTATCTGGACCCGACTACACTTTTTAGTGTAATTATATTCCCAATGGCTATGTTTTTGTTGAGTAGGGTAGATTAATGTTACAGAGAAATGTTTTTAGTCTGTAAGTTGCTATTGTTGCAGATAGTACGTGAATAAAATTATTGTTAAAGTTAGTTGGTTTGTTATTGTGTTTGTTGTAGATTTAACACTTGTATAAAAATAAAAAATAAAATGGAAAAGCGGTAGATGTAACAATTAATATTCGTAATTGGATGGGCTTACATTATACAAAGACAAAACCAAGGTAAATTAGTGTTACCAAATGATTAACTACAATTGAAACGTATAAACCGGCAAACTTGGTCGCTTAGCATGTATCACTCCATCATTTCCACAAAACTAATCCAACTGCTAAGTAATATTCGGCAATTAATTTTAAAGCCTCAATTAACTCCTTGGATTGTCAATTAAGGCACAGAGTGATAAATTTAGCGTGGATGCTAGAGCAACTATAGGGATGTAATTTGCAGAGAGCAAGACTAATTTCGATATTGTGGTAAACCGTACTGAACACATGAGGGAATCGCCTGTCTCCTTATCTGCTTTTTTTATTTCCCAAATCTATATCATTTAACTTTATTAATTGGTTTCTTTTTAGAGAAAGTATCCTAGGTTTTTTTCATATCAAAGAAAAGGGTTAGAACTGTTTTATTGATCAACCTTTAAAGGTCAAGGAATTGGGCTCCCTAACTATTCAATTTCACTTATAATTAAATAGTAATATAGCAAAATATTTATTAAGTATAAATCCGCAAGAATATTAAACTTGTGATAACAACAAAATATAACTTAAAAATCAAAACAAACTATAATTGGATTCTGGATTTGATTGTGGGGGAAGGTGGCAAGAAGTCACATGCACTTGGGCCACCATATTGGGCCCTCTGGGCTACCTCCCCCGGCGGCGAATAAGCGAATTCGGTTATTCGATTTGATAATGGGAATCCACGTATTCCCGAAACACGTGTCGTCCCGAATTAATTAATACTTTGTGCGGGAGGAGTAAACCCAACAGTGTGTTTATTGTGCTGCCCCACAGTCCTTGCAATCTTTAATAATATCTTAATGCTTTCTCTCCATAAATACGTAAGTCCTGGCAACATTACTACAGATGCTTCTGGTGCCAAAATTGCAATACGAAGAGTTTCATTTGAATGAAACAATGAGTTGGGAGACTACACCTACACACACATACACAAAAGGAGAGACAGGGAGAGAGAGAGGTTGAAATTGAGATTAGCTTTTTAGGATAACCACAGCTATTTTCTAAAAAACGATATTAGAAACAAATACATCGTTGTATTGGAAATTATATAAGCTTTTAAATGAGGTTTCACTCAACCCTAGTGTAATTTAATAATTTGGGGTTGGCATTCCTGTAGCTAGGAAGTTGGAGATGAAGTTGTTACTTTTCGCCCAAAAATTTACGCGTTTCACGGATTTTATGAATAAAGTGTTGATTCTAAAATATTTTTGTTAAGTGTCTCACTCACTTAGCGATTTGATCAATTTAAAAAAAGGTGATACACAGCTGTATTATGTAAGCGTCAGAGCGATTCTAAAATATTGTTAGTGTCTCGCTTTCCACTGACAGGTAAATATAAATACCTATACGTATTGCCAATACCTCAAACATATTTCTGTATATATTGATATTGATATTAAGATGGCTTCTTATGCCTTCTGTCTACAGGTATACAAAAATATTAATGACCAACTTTTCCTGATATTTTTCCCATATTGCAACGAAACGATTTTACTTTTACGAAAGAAATGTTAATATTATTCATATCCGCAACGTGTTTTCTTAATGTCAGTCAGCAGTACGTGCTTGTCAAGACTGTAAATTGCCCCTATTAATATTTATGGGATGTTGAATTAATAGAGTCGTTTCAGGCAATATAAATTTACATAGGAAGCGAATACCTATAGAATTTTTTAACAAACTGATATTTTAACGATAATAACTCCACTGTATATTTCAAGGATTTAGCGGAAGGTGGAAGAAACCGGTATTTAATTAACTTATTTTTTTATTTTCCGAATATTTTCAACACAAATCGTGTTTTCATCAGGGCTAGAAATTGTTAGTTATAAAATCCTTACGTTAAATAAGTCGAGGAACATAATGTATGTATGTAACTTCAGAGATAAATCTAAAGAATTTTTGTTTACAGCCGACTTTTCAAAACGTCTGGATAATCGATCGTGTAATGTTATGAGACCACTCAGTAATCCTAAATAATCTAGTCGTAAATCATAATCAAGTCATCCACACACATTATGGAAATAAGATATAACGATGCCATTATATTTATTGATCTTTTCGTATCTTATAAATACTCCAAATAATTATCTGTTCGAAATGCAAAACTTGTTTTGAAGGACGGAATAGGGTACGATGAAATTGATGGTGCATACTCACTTCTTACGACTAGTACTTAACCCAAGCTTAATACTCGCCCTCAGTTCCTCTCACTTTCAGTTTTAAGCGTGTTTTTATACAAGACTTTTTCCGATCTAGAAGTTTACGTGAGAAAATATTGGGACGTATAAACTTTCTTTTATATCTGGCAATCCTCGGCACTCCTGTTGCGCTTCCCCTGTGGATTAAAATCAACAGCTTTTGAAATGGCGTCAAGATGTGTAAGTTATGATACCATAAATCATTTCATATAAAATCTCTTAGGTACTAAAAATAAAATAATAAAAAGCAAATTGAGTATTAAGTGTAATTTTTATTTTAGTTCTCAATAAGAAAGTTAAGAGTACCCCTTCTTACATGTCTTAAAGTATCTTTCATGCGGCATTTTTTTAATGATTCAGATAAATGCCAATTCATTTACGGATTACTAGACCAAATAGAAAATTACAGCAAGAAAGGGATAATAACGCTGGAATTTTTTTTTTTTGGTTTTTGTTAAACGATCTAGTCTTAGAAATAAATGATTTAAACTTGTTGCTTTCTGAATAGTCGAGTTGTATAGTCTCTCTAACTAAAGTCTGGTTGGGTGTACAAGAGACACAATTCAGTTGTTTGCAAATTTATAATTTGATTACTGTTTTTACTCGATCTGAAAAGACGGAAGGCAAAGTTTGTATTTATTGCATTTAATGATATAAAAGCTGAACAAAATTGGGCTTACTGATAATGTTATTGCTATTGCTAAGAACTTTTAAAGTGTGCCGTATATCTCTTGTTATAACCAATAACACTGGTTAACAAGATTTCTGTCCAAGCACAAAAATGCCTGATTACCATTTACTTTTGCATGCTGAAATCGATTATGTTTTCAGAATTTCTCCATCAGCCCTTAGTTTTTATGTTCCAGGATATTCGCTTATCCACCTAAAATATGCATGCATATACATTTAGTATAAGAGAACATGTCTTGACGTAATTTCAGTTGTCGGCTAGAGCTCGGAACTGTTCAAGCAGCACGCAATGGTTAATATTTAAACATGTCTTGACGTGTTAAGACCTGCATTTACCATTCCTAGATAGCATTTCTTGTTATTTCAGTTGTCGACTAGAGCTCGGTGAATGAACATATACGCTGACGTTGTTAGCGTTTTAAAGAGTGGCGCGTTCAATCTATTGTAGTGAAACCGCGAACATTTGATCACCTGTACAAATGCCAAGGAAAAGTGTAAACCACACGAACTCTTTTTGCTACATTCGTTGCGAATTGACAAGTAAATATCAAAAACGGTCTTTCACACCTCTCCTTAAAAAGCAATATTTCAAGTGAAAAGTAGGTGATGAAGGCAAAAGCTGGGCTCCCCATATTTGCTGTGATACGAGTGTCAGACTTCCTACAGCGTGGGCGAATGACACTAAACGACGTTGAAAATGCTGATGATACCAAGGCAAATGGAGCCCTACTATATTGGCAGACTATTGCCGGACCCTGAAGAGAGATGTTTCTAAGTAAATATATCACTGTGTACGTCATTTTTTCATGATTTGACATATTATAATATATACTTTCACAAAATTTCATTGCTTTGTCACTCTGAAACCCTACCTCATAGAAAAATTCTGGAAAGTTATGAAATAAGTGTAAAAAATACTACCAAGTTCGCCCACTGTATATTGTTATAATCCTTCCCAGCATCTTTTATTTTCTTATTAATTCTTTTATTATTAGCTTTGTGTGCAGCCTTCCGAGCTTTTGCGTGCTTTCATTTTAATTTATAATTCTTCATGTGTATCACTGGTTGCATACTAAATTGTTAAGTTAAATGTCTATATCTCCGTGTCGATAAGGAACGACTATACAGTTCTGTCGCATAAATAATTAATAAGTTTCCTGTCTTCAGCCGTGTTTGTTTAATCCACGTAATCTCACAACATTGCTATCTGCCTGCTAGGATATGTATACAGAAAGTTAATTAAAGATGTTGAAGATAACATAACATAATCCTCGCCATCATTTTCTATATTCTGATTAAATCCGTTAGGTTTATCTAACGTATACGGGAACTTGCGTACTTTTGTTTGATTAATTATTCTTGTACATGGACGATTGCATCGATTATGTGTATGTTTCTTATTATTTTACTCAGTCGGTTAAGCAGGGCACTACTTTATGGGGAAGTCCAGCTAGGGGGCAGATAACGGAACTACTTAATATGACAGATAATAGTACACAATACAAAGGCGGTAGGAGGAGGGAAACAGGGAAATAGCCCAAGCAGAAGGGGGAGCCGGTAGGAAGTCCTTTACAAATTAGCATTACAGATTTATGCAAGATACTAGGCGAATCAAGAAACATAGGGACTCTTACTAGAGGCGACGTAGGCACCGGAGAAGAAGATTTGCATTTCTATTGTACACAAGTATCGTTCACATTGTAACGTGTCGTTACTTAGAAACCTTAACTTTACCTTTTGCACACATCCTTACGTAAAATTAATAATTTAATGGACATTCAAATTCGGTATGTACAATCCGCACCAAAAGTAAATGAAATATTTTAAACTTATTTAGATATATCAAGGTGAGTGTACAGGTTTATTTACATGCACGTATTTGCAGAGCAAATGAAAATAGAAAACGTGAATAATTTTATTTTCTGCGTCTTAAGAACGCGCGTTGATTATCTTCTAATACCCGGTTGCGGTTTACGGTGGATGCCGTGTCAATAATCGCCGGCCACGAACTCCTCTTGGGACGCATAACTGTAGTGCCAACAAACCCCGGCTTTGAACTCACTTATGTAAGTGGGAAGACGTCTTGCCAACAATCGCCGGCCACGAACTCGTCTTGGGGCGGATAACTGCCGTGCCAACAGACGGCGGCCACGAACTCAGTTGTGTCAACGGAAAGACATCGTGCCACCAATATCCAGTCAAAAACTCGCCTTCAGACAGAAAACTGTCATGCCAACAGACGCCGGCCAAAAAATTCAATTATGTCAACGGAAAGACGTTGTGCCAAGGGTAGCCGGCCACAACTCGTCTTGAGACGATAGAGATAGTAGGGGAAGAGGACCGAATTCGTCTTTTATATCCTCCAGTTGTTCCCCCATTAGGCGTTACGCGTACCAAACATGATAAAGCACCAGCGCGCAGTAAATAAAAGCAAGAATTATTCCGATGATATACAGGTCGGTTAAAAATAAATTAATTTTCTACTATTTAAATGAATATCCGGCGCGAAACCACATAAAACTAAATAAAAATCAAACAATTATTATAGTAACAATTTAACTAAAGATTTACAAACTCCAAATCCAATTTAGTTTTCTAAACTTTACAGCGATACAGCATTACAGCACGTTACAGCCTGATCCCTAGTTGGTAATCTTAGTTACATCTAACGTATACTTTGTTTGAAGTCAAAACTCACAAGTTTTGAATTTTAAAATAACTGTAAGTATTATATTTTAATTACAATATTTTATATATACCAGAAATCCGCATGAAGTATTGGGTTTATTGGGTTATTTATTATATTTTTACATACCCATTTCAATTTTTTGATTACTATATTCTCTAATATAACTTAGTAAAATTAATATTGTGTTGAAACGAGGTACCAATTATAATGATTCGGAAACTACAAGAACGTTTTACTAATTATAGGTGAAATATTATGGGACCCGCCCCCCCCCCCCCACTTACATACAGAATAAACCGATTCTACTTATTTCATCGTGTGTATTTGACATTAATTTGCTCTTAATAGAATAGCGAACTTATACCAACTGTAATAAAATTACAAGATATCACAGATGCTCAGATTTCCCTTCATCCAATATTATCCGTATCATAAGAAGGAAGCAGTTACGGAGAGACTGGTTTATATAACAACAAACACATGCGTGTGCTCAGATTAATTAAATGTATTCAAGTACAATAGAAAGGATTAAATTGGACGCGTGGTTCCGCACACAGAATTCTAATGAACTTTGGACATGGTTTCGTAATTTATTGTTTAAAATGGATATGTGTGTAATGTGGCTTTTCCGTTTGTTCAGATTTGTCGTAAACAAAATGAAATGCACATGCGTAACAGGTGCATGCATATAATTTACGAACGATTTGCAAATACGCAAGCATACATATTGATATGTGGATAATTGGGAAAGCGTAAAACATTCCCAGCGCGGTTACTAAACTCCCGTGCTTTATATGTGAGGTAGTATTGATCAATAATGCCGTTTCTTCTGAACTTCCAGTAAGAGTTACGAAGTAGATTCGATCTTGGGACGTTGAATGAAGATTTGCAGAGCTTCACAACTCTTATTATTTGGATGGCTTAAAAAAGTTACAACATCGTTGGACTAAGCGTATAGAGCTGAGTTTATGTCGAAAAATAAATATACTATATGCAAAATAATTGGGTTGTTTTTCTGAACACAGGTTTTTATTATATCACTCTCGTATGTAAGCCATATTGATCAGTTTGCTGTTAATAGCATAAAACTAAACGTAGACGAAACAGCATTTATCAAAATTACTTGAAATTAAACGAAATTGATGATATTACAATTGCGGAACACATCAAATTAACTTCGTTAAGTATGTCACAAAACCGCTTTCAAATCGGAGGGAAATTCTACGAACAGTTACAGGGTACGGCATGGAAAACCCGCTGTCTCCGTTCATTGTTAATCTGTTTATGAATGAGTTTGAAAACGATATGAAAAAAGGACGGAGACTACATGCCGAGAATTTGCCTGAAATGCGTAGATGCGGTATTTGGTACAATAAAATATGAGGTGGAAAATTTCCTAACAAAGCTAAACTCGCAATTTGATTCGATTAAATTCACAGCTGCAGAAGAAATGAACAATCGTCTACCTTTATTAGATAGTTTAGTGATTAAGGACAATAGAAAATTAGAAATAGACTTACACAGAAACCAACACAAAGAAATTCATAATGGCGGATTCAAAGCATTGTGAACAACATGTCTGCGATTAATTTCCTGGTAATTTGATTAATTAAATTGCGATGAGTTAAAATAGATGTGAAAACGAATTAGAATATATTACAAACACTGTAAAGCGCAACGGTGCTATTCCATCTATTATTAAAGGTTCTACGCAGCAAATTTGTAGCAAAATAGCTAACACCCTTATTTCCTCATCCAATATGATAGCACTGGACGTATTTTAATAATATTGTAATTTTTTCTACAAATTAGATAAACCTCTAACATACCACATTTTTCTAATCGAGTTAATTGCAATTTCAAAGGCAATAATCTACTAAATGCTGAACACTAATAAATTACTTTATACTTACAAACAATTATCAATTACTTTCTTAATCACAAAAAATACATTCATTTGACGGAAAAACCTGTATGATCTTTTTATCTGTTTATTTTCAGGCTTACTGTAGTAATGTAATAACATTTTTTATCTCGGAAATGGAATATTTAATTGTTTTTCGGATTGCATCACATCACATAACAACAAGTGCCACTAATTTGCCAATTGAACCAACTTCATAGGTACCCAACTTACGTTTGATGGACTCTGTTCTATGATTCATAGAAAATTATGCTCAGCACACACACGGAATACGGAAGTTAAGAACCAACGTCGGTTTGAATCCTCTGCGGGTATTTTACTTTTCATATGTAGAATCTCGTTTGGGCAACGCTATCGTATTTTGGGGTCGGCAAGCTATATCTATATCCAAAGATAATTATAAGGTGGATGGTGGATGCTGGATGCATCAACATCATTATTCATGTCGCCCTCTTTGCCTCTATGGTCACTGTATTTGTATAAAGTATTAATATTTTATAAATATAAATCAGAAACACTTCATCAGAAATAAAGACATACAGGCTGTTTACGGTCTTGATGATTTTATATTCAAGGGGTGATTAAACGTCTTAAAATAAGATCATTAACGTAAAAATATCTTAACAAATTTGCATAATAAGACAGATATTAGAACAACAGCTTCTTCGTATAAAACATATAAAAACTTATTTAAAACATTTATCAAGCAACATTATTTCTATGGCGTTTTTGAGTATCTGAATCGTTGTTCACACTAACTATTTTTTGTTGTATGTAATTTACAGTGTATATGTGTTATTATGATAATATGGATGTTTTATTTACCACTTACGACAAGAGATTATTATTACAGTTCTAATAATAACGAAGTTAGCAATGGAATTTAAACAATTGAACACTTAACTTTTGGTACGGTGTATATGTATCTAAGCAAAAAATTGAACAGCAGAGTGCTGTCATAAGAAACCTGGAGAGCTTGAATGGCTGCTATCTATGTATCTATCGTTATAACCACCTCACATATCCGCTGTCATAATACAACCCGTTCTTTAACCGAGTTTGAATTAACCCTCCTATTTTTTTTTGAATTTACGCTTTCAATCAAGCCGTAATGTACTAAACAACAGCTTTCTTGTTATTTCTGCTGAATAATATAAATATATTGTTCAATGCGAAGTTATGAAATCCTGAAAAAAAGATCATCGTAACCTTTATGAAATATAATTCTTCAACAATATACTGAGACATTCTCTTGAAACGCAGTTCCATAAGTTCTATGCCGCTTTATTTTATCCCGTGATATTTTATGTACAACAAAGGACAAAGAAAAAAACAATTCCTAAAATAAAGATAACGCTATAATTAAAAGTAGCATAAATAGTCCCTTCGTGACAATGGCAGTCTCGCGCGAATTTAATGCCAACATTAGTCGATAAATAACGAACAAGTAAAAGGTATTTACTTATCGTGTTTCCAAATATTTTAACGGCGATTCCTGGCTCTATTGTGTGTAAATGTCAAAAGCAGTTTAAACTTAAGTACCTACCGATGCCTGTGAAAGTCAAGCACATTACCTTTTACGAGATATACGGTAGAAGTTATAACGTCGATGCTTCAAACACGTTGTTAACAGAAATAATTTATTAGACATAAAGTACGTTACGCTTTTCCATTATTTTATGTTTTTATCGAAAATAATGATTTAACATTATCACCAGATTCTATTGTTCAAGTAAATGTAAAGTAAAAATACCCTAGGACATACCAAACTAACAAGGTTTGTTGAGTGGAATATTGTGCTGAATCTTTGTGTAAATTGTTCTAATATCAAATCTAAACTTTTGAGGAGGGAGACAACAAAATTTAAAAGTTGTCAAAATAAAGACCACCCAAATATATCATGGCGGGGGTGGAGTATCCTGTTGCTCAATTTTCTTTACATATGCGCATTCAGCTTGCCAAATGTCAATGGATATTTCATCGAACACTTATCGTATAAGTAGTTATTATTATCCATGATTCAACTAGAATCAAGTCGAAACGGCATGCTGGCAATCATAAAACCGAATGTCCGAATAGTCTAGCATATATACCGATTGCATATTCCAGCAGAGTTTTATTTCCTTTAGCCTACAAGTATTTCTTCTACACACAATAGTTCACACTTTAACAAAGTGACACGGAAGACTTTTTTGACTACAGCCAGCAAATGATGTATGATAACATATGATCTTACTCGTTGTATTGGGTGATTTATTTTACTTTGTAAAATAAATTAAGGTAAGGTAATTATGAAAAATTAAGGTAATTCGATAATCTAAGGGTAACAACAAGATATTGTTTTAGTATCATGTTCTACATAAACTTCTATTGAAACATGCGAAGGATTCATACATAATTACATGAATATTACATTAAAAGTCATAATTTTATATTTAAATCCAATAACAGTCAATTAAATTAAAATAGCAATCAAAATCAGTTCCCAAAAATTCTTTCATATATTGCACCTGTACAAATCCAAGCTTTAATAAATATACACATTTAAGTAGATGTTAATTGAGCTGTGAACTTAATCGTAACAATTCAATTTGTGTAATCAAGCCACTCGTCTTTCCGTTTTGAATTTAGGGAGTGGAAGATTAATGCTTAAACTAATTTAATAAAGGCATACCCCCATTAACGCCGTCTCAAGTAGAAAGCCCTACTCTAATTAATTGTATAAATGTTATTATAAGGCATTATAATTCAGAATCGATAAGCTGTTCCGCATATGCAACCATCGGTGAAGAATCGCAAGGACTATGAGATGGCATCACTAACACACAATATATCGTGAACTCCATAGATAACAATTCATTTAATTAATGTGGTACACATGTTTCAAGAGCAAGTGAGCTGTCGACTAAAGTCCGAATATTTCGGACTAAGGCCTGGGGGTTAACAAACGAAGCCTTTGAAACATATGTACCAAATTAATTACATCAGTCGTTGCAATTCCCCATATATTGTGTATTAAATGCATCCTCTCACTTAATTACATACTATGGAAACAAACCTTAATATAATTAGTTTATACGAAACTCAAATGAAATTAATACAAAATTTGATGATGCAGTTAAAGCATGTAATAATGTAGCAGTATTTTAATATAAATGATTGTAATATAAAGTTTAATAGAAGATTAGCCTAAAGCAACACAGTTTTCCGTTTGTTAGCTGGTTCTATCTATCAAAATATCAGGTAACCAAATAAGTTCAGGCGGGTTTTTGATGGTGAAATATAAATATTTATTAAGAATCAATAATACAGTATTATTCATCGAAGTAATTACCATCACACTCAATGACTTTTTGTCAATGTGGAACCAATTTTTGTATGCCGGTATTGTAGAACTCTATGGATTTTGAATCAAAAATTGACTGAATTTATTACATCAACTCGAATTTTAAACCGTCTATGGTACATACAGTTGTCAAGAGACAATAACACTGTAAACATGGTAATCACTAAGCGAAATTCCAGGGAAATATAAAGGGTGTGGTAACGTCTCTCAGCCAAGTTCAGAAATTTTCTTCCCGGGTCACTCTTGTGATATGACGCCTGGCGTTATCCTGTAAGAATACTACTGTCTTTCGATTGATCAAAGACGGCTGCTCTTGGATGAGTGCTGCTTGTACTCGCTGAAGCTGTTCACAATACAAGTTAGCAGTGATGGTGTGACCTCTTTCCAATCACTCATAATGGACAATTCCTTTTGTTGTCTACTAAACCTACAATAAAATCTTGTTTGAGTGCAAGGAAGCTTTGGGAATATGGGGTACCGAATCAGTAAGTGATAAACAACCATACGAACGCTTAGTTTTCTTCGCGGGTTAACAATCGATCACAAATTGATTCATTATCGTTGCGTCAAATGTTTGCCGAACAAATGGTAAGACGACTTAATTTGTTATAATTTGACAATTCATGTGGGACCCATTTGCTTAACTTCCACCTCTTTCCTAGCTGATGAAGGTGCAAGCGAATGGTTTCATCACTCACATTGAATCTTTCTGCATCTCTAAGCATGTTCTACTGGAATTTTCCTCCACAACCTCTTGAATATCCTCGTTATTAATGATCTTTGGTCTCCCAGAGCGTGCTTCATGGGTCAAACTGTGATCTCCCGCAGAAAATTTTTTGAACCACTTCTGTGCTCTTCGACCAATTACGGCATCATCTCCGAATGCGGTACATATCTTTCGCGCCACCATTACAGCTTTAGAACCATGTTTGTACTCATCGAGTAAACAACCTCCTCGAATTAAAGATTTATTCGTTTTCATTTTTTAAAATTATCTAAAACTAGGAATTAAACAAAAAAACACAAAATGTGCATGTATCCGATAAGTCAAGAATTCATACTAAAGTAGATGACAAATAACAAACAAGTGCTATCGATCAACAATCATAAAAAATATCCATGGCATTCCGCTTTATACAAAAACCGCAGGAACTTATTTGGATACCTTGATACATCATCACATAAAACTAGGTAAAGAAATCGTGAAAATTAAAAACTAATTTCGATCATCACCAAATTTGATAAAAAAGCACGTATTCATTTTGCAAAAACCGTTCGGACATGTTAAAAGATTTATATTAGTTACAATTCTTGACGTCTTGGATATTTCTCTTAAAAGTCCACTTCTTATTACGGAATTTAAAAAAAAAATGCTTACATGCAGTAATGCAAATATCGATAGCTTAGCCTTATATGGATGAACACCAACTTTGAACCTATCCCTTGAGCTATCGGCCTGCGGCGGTTTCCCTTAAGTCGTACATGTTTACAAATGTACGTTACTCTATTGGTATCTCTCCTATCCACGGACTGACCGCTCTTTCTTGGTTACTCTTCCGATTTTGACGATATCCCACGTACCATACTCTTTTTGTGCGACGTGTTGCTTTGCTAATCTTTTTATGATATCCTATGTACTATCCCTACTGCTCATACTCTGTTCGTCTTGCTTTTTTTTTGATTCTACTGGTGTTTCTATAGAGATTGCACTATTGCTTTGTATATTCGCGCTTTACTATCTTTATTTCCGTAGTTATTGCGCTAAACCAGTTTAGATGGCCAGTTATAGATATATGCTGCTTTTAGTGCTTTGTGTAGGTCCTCCGTATATAAATCTCTTTGGTTTCTGATTTCAGTTACCATGTATTTAAAGGTTATTGCTTGTTTTGTATATCCGTCTACCTCTCACCATTTTACTTGTAGTAAATCTAAACTACATTTGCACTCAAAAATGTTCTTATGAAACTTCTATCTACATTTATATGCAGTAGGTACTAAATATTAAAAAAGTACCATTTCAAAATTCTGTAGTAAGAATTAGGGATTATCGTTTAAAAAAATATCGATGACGTCATAATTCTATCCATCTATAAGCTAATTTTGCCATCTACCGCATCCCCACCTTCAAGAGTCTCTTAATTCCAAACCTCTCTTCTCCATAGCTTCATTAATTCCTTTTCCCAACTCTTTCTTGTTCTTCCATTTTTCCTTCATTAGCAGGTTTCCATTTCCAAACCCTTTGTGGTAGTCTGTCCTGGTCCATTCTCCCCACGTGGCCATACCGCAATAGTTGTTTCCATTCTATTTCATTGATTAATGTTGTGTCAACTTGCATTATTTCTCTTATTCTTTAGTTTCTTTCGTGGTCCAATAATATCTTCTTACAACATCGTCTCCAATACATCATCTCTCGTGACGTTATTTTGTTTCCTGTCTTTTTATTCAACGTCCACACTTCACTTCCATAAGTAATACAGCTTTCGACAAAAGAGTGAAACATCCGGCCTTTTGTTTTCTTTGAAATATTGTCATTCCACAACACAGGGTGTAGTTGTCTACTTATAATTTTTCCCTTTCTATTTTATTCTGTATGTCTACTTCATCTCTACAATCGGAAGTTAACGTAACTCCTAGGCATTTATACGTAATTGTCATTTTTATCACTCCATTGTGTACCACTAACTGTTGTCTTTGTGTATCGATTACCATATACTCTGTCTTCTCCTTGTTGATCTCCAAACCCCATCTCACGTATTCTTCCCTCAGTTTCTTGAACATGTAATCGATGTCATCTCCGTCCTCGGCTAATATAACCTGATCGTCAGCGAACTCCAAACTATATACATGCTGTTTATTGGGAAGCACACCCATCGGCATACATTTCCTTCCCCAATTCCTCAGTGCAGCATTCAAATATATTTTAAACAAAGTTGGTGATATGCAGCATCCCTGTCGCAGCCCTTTATTTACAATGAATTCATCCGAATAATTGTTTCCGACTTTCACTCTGTTTTTGTTGTTTTTGTATAGTTGTTTAACCGCGTTAACATTGTTTGTATTCCGGTGTCCTTCATAGGCTGCCATCATTGATTTATAGGCCTTTTTTAAGTCTATAAATATAAGATATAGTTCACACCGTCTGCTATACTTTTTTCAGTTAATTGTTTTAGACAGAAAATTTGTCATCATTACCAACTTAAAAATTGCTGCAAAATTAAAATGTCTTAAAAAAATGGAAATTAATATCTGTCGTAATCTTCACAAAGGTATAGATAACTTAAGGAATGTATTATTACTTATTACTTATATTTTACAATGGCACTGTATATACTTGCTCCATTGCCGGAAACTAGGGCTCGCCAATTCAAAATTGAATTGTTGGAGAACACAAATGTCAGCGCCACGTGCTGAATTTACAGCGGCGAGTGCCGATGGAGTACACCCATATCGCTGTTTCTTTGCCCTCTAATCAAATAGCCTCACATCTGTGGACGTAATTCATCCGCAACTCGTGCGCCACGCGCCATTAGTGAAAGAAAAAGAAGAAGAAGAAGAAAAGGAAAAGCTTATTAATGCTATTTGTCAAAGCACTTTAAGGGGGTGGAAATTTTAATAAACCTGTCCCAAGGAGCCTATAATATATGTGTCCGTTGTGAACAATTAAGCCGGGAAGATTATCTATCATTTGGTAGGTATCTAGAATCTACATTTAAAATTATCAGAATTACAAATGCTTGGCATTTGCTAGTAAATAAATACCCTACACATTTAGTAATACAGAATTGACAGTAGACATACGTTGTACGTACATTTAAAAAAACAACAACAGAAACTACCTCAGAACAAAGATTGCATGATCGCAAACTATTTGCATTTTTGAAAAGCTTGATAAAACACATAACTCTATCAATACTGGCGTATTATTAGTACAAGGGTATTGAAGAAAATTGGGTAACTTACTAAATGAGAGTTTACCAATGTAACAGATAATAGAATGTACAAGCTTTTTATTAAATATACAGTCCCTTAATGATTTTCGGAAGGACGCTTTGTTTTGAAGAAACAGGTAGATACAGATTTTTCAACAAAAAAATTATAGAACAGCTAAGCAGCTATTTTATGCACTGACATCAAGCAATAGGTTGATGTCGTAAGGTGTTGAATACTTCCCGTGACTTACTATTTCCTTGCTTTGACAGTTGTGAAATTAGATTGCGCCAAAGCTTTGTTGTTGAAGTTCTCTGGCATCTTGCGGTGATTCCAAAATTCGGTGTTAACGTGTTAGATTTGTATGTCTCGGACGCTGAAGCTAAGTTTAACTATTTATCTTCAGGGTTAATTAAATGCGCACAGGACTGCCACCTATAGGTCGCTATTTGAATTTAATATTGGAGTTTCCATTAATTTCCGATACCCAGTCGATAAAGGCGAACTCTGTTCTGTAGAGTCTAGCCAGGGACTGATGATGGGTATAAAAAATGTTACTAAATCAAAGAATACTTTTTTTAATATATTGTAAATTAACATAAAAACATCGCGCATTCCATTACACAACACAACAGAAGGGTTTGGAGGAATTTCATTCATTACACCACGGACCTACCGGACGCAGAACGAAACGCCAGTGCAGTTAACCGAGCCCAAGTTGCTACCATAGAATCCGGAGACCGATTAGGAAGGTCCATCGCTGAAAATTCACGATGAAAACTGTCGACGTGGAATTTACATCGCAGTGCAGTACATAATAAGAATAGGTTGCTATTGTCATGGTGATATATCTAATGGTACATGGTAGTATATGATGTGAAAAATAGTACATAAATTGTAAAAGTCAAAAAGTAAAGTTTGTTGGCCGTGTAAAAATAGCAAGTGCAAAAGGGTGGTTGGAAAAGAAGTATTAAGAAAGGAAGAATTGAAGGAGTTGACCGAGGGGCAGCAGTATAAGTAAGAACACGGTGGAAACAATACGCACATCACATACAGACAAAAAGAATATTTAAGGTAAATAAAACACTTGAAACAGTATAAAACTTCACTATATTAAAAATAAAAGTAACAATTGTTTCGCCAAAACATTGGCTTCATCAGACTAACACTAAATAATTAA
>JARFOC010001321.1:147642-164683 GCA_031763485.1 Osmoderma eremita
CGAATTAATTAATACTTGTGCGGGAGGAGTAATCCGAACAGTGTGTTTATCGTGCTGCCCCACAGTCCTTGTTATCTATACTAATTTATGCACATTTATTTTATATACAGACATTGTATATGTAAGCTACCTACTTTCAGAACCGTCTGAATCCATTAAACAATTTTGCAGGGGCAAATTTATTTTTACTTACAAATTTATTTTCTGTTGTTGTTCTATTTGCTCATAAACTAGGAGGAAGTGTCTGTCTCTAAGGTATGATTTTAGGATTAGAATTTCCTGATTTCATAAAGTATACTATCTTGCCAAAGCCTATGAAAACCCTGGCCTTTTTGGATGTATCCAAAAATCTATCTTCTGTCCGGATTTTTATTTATGATTGACCAGACGATACGCTTGTTCAATGCGAAAGCGGAATTGATGATTTAGAATGACGGGTCTTTTAGGGTAGATTTTAATCTTTCTATATAGACCTTCACGTTTGACAACTATTAGCAACAAACTTATTGGGCGATAAGATGCAATATCCCCTATACTTCCCAGGTTTCAAAATCATTTTTATTTGGTCCAGTTTCCAAAATGAAATGATATCCTTAATTACTATAAAAACTAAAGAAAATAAACCTTCAACCAATAAATTAAATGAGTTAAAAATATTTTACCAAAGATATTTTCAAAATACCTGTTAGCAAAATACATACATATATAGCATTATGATCTTCTCCAGCTACTTTTGTTCCCTTATTCGTAATTTTATTATTTCTATTATACAAGACAACCAGTGTCACCGACATAATTAGGAATGTTACTATGTAAAAATCATCTGTAGTAACGAAATAATTTGAATGTTTTTAGACATTAGATAAATTACAGTATCAGAAACATCAAGTCACAGTTTGCGGTAGCTAAAGTTATTACTCAAATAAAGTGGTAAATTGTCCATAGAGAAGAAGGAAAAGTTGTTGTTTGAAGTGAAGAAGGTATAAGTGAAGAAAGGCCGTACATCAAGAGGGCGGAACATATTACATTTATACATTACAAGGGTAGTTAAGGTATTTTTGAATTCAAATTTAATTTTTATATATGCCAAAATTCATTTATTAAGTACTTGTCATATTATTTTTCAAAAGTTGTCTAGTTACATCTGATCAAACACATCGAACCATACAAGTGTTAATAAATTTAAATCACATGTGTGACTTTTTAACAATAACATTCACCAATAGTCATACACATTGCAATAGATAGAAGGGTCACAACGAAAAGAGTTTCATTATATCCAGGAAACCAATTGTTTTATAGTCCAAGAATATTATTTTCTCCAATAAGAAAATATTTACAAGTTTAGTAAAATCAAAATACCCCATCGTTTTCACACGCAAGGGCTTTCTCGCCGTGAGGACATTTTTTTCTCCGGCTAGCATCCATAATGAAAACGACAAACAATCTGCGATTTCAACGTACCTACGTGTTAAAATTATTCTGCAAAAAGTATACCGAAAAGAACGTCATCCCGATTTATAAATTTAAATTTCGAGTTCATATCGGAACTCACAAAACTGTTTTATCTTCTCCTGTCACAATATTATTTTATCAATATTCAGAAGACACTTCCTTTAATTTAAAATGCGAAAAACAGAACTCGAAACTTCCAAATTGGAGGAAAATTTTCGTGCTCCCAACATAAATATGAAATACCAGTGAAAGAAAAAAGCGACTACCAAAAGCATGGAGGAAATTTCTACGGTTTTATCTTACTTCCTTCGCCGAGAGGGAATTATAATTCAGCGCCTTAATCGCCTGATTTATTAATATTTCCCAGCAAGTTGCTTAAAGCTGAACCACTGGCGCATTTAATTTTCGTTTTGAAAACTACTCTAATAAAACGTCTTGTTGGGATTAAAAATGAGATGGATTATATCTACTAATATCTTTTTATATGACACGTAAAGGTTATGTATACCTTTAGATCCTTCAGTTACCGTTATTTTTATTAAGCGCTATCTATATCTAAAGTTATTAATTTCTAAGATATTTTGAAGTCTTTTTAACATCTCTTTTAACACACCTTTAACATTTCTTCCGTCATCCATTCTTTCCAGATGTCCCAGCCATTATAATCTTCGACTCTTAACAAACTCCCCCACTGACTATCCTCCATACAATTCGTACAACTCTACAATCATTCTTCTTTCCCATCCTAGTTCTGTATGTTTTCCTCCGAGTATTCTTCTCAAGATTTTCCTCTCCCATCTTTCTATCTTCAATTGGCTTTTCTGATTCATAACCTAGGTTTCACATCTGTAGATATGGGGATTGCTTAATAAAAATAAAAATAACTAAACTGTTCTTTCTTTAAGAAATGAGTGTATTTGAAGAAAATATTTACTTTGCTATAGAAGTGGGCCAATATTAAAAATCTATGTAAAAAAAATGTGTTGTTTGCATTATACAAGACATTGAACCTAGAGCGATTTGCATTTAAAATTAACTGAAGATTCATTCGATAAAAATTTTATTGATCGAAGGTCTAATGATTTCAAAGATAACTCAATAAAACTCTTTTATTAAAGGGAACTTCCTATTCATTATGCATACAAGCAAAAGGTAACTATTGAATAACTTATTTAAAACTTACTTCGGGAAAATTTATGGTCCTTTTTGCCCACTTTCCTCTCACTGGATTCCGCAACAGATGCCAAATCCTATAACTGACACAAGCTTTCCACGAAACCGAAATTAATTTTCATAAAATTGCGGGGTAATTAATTAGCTACGACATTTCGACTCATTAAATTACACCACCATCAATCAAGCGAAAGGTTGGTTGTGAAAACACCGCTTGTCAGTTCGTTGTATAAATCCCCCTCGTATTATATTACCGCCACCTGAAAGTAATTTTGGCCGTTTCTGAACGAAGCGCTTTGGAAATCGATAGCCGTTTAAAGTTTCTACCTGAACACCATCATATCCCACCTATCGATTATCTAAACGTGCCTTAATTATTAATTAATTCTCTTCATTACAGAGCCACAGAGTGCCGATCCGCAAATTACTTTTAATAAAGATAGGTACGAGTTCAGGGAGGTCCTGGAGGCGAACTGCACGAGCGCCTCCTCGCGGCCGCCACCTCATATAACATGGTTTATCAACGACAACAAGGTGAGCACTACCATAAATTAGATTTTACTGGGGTAAGTCAATTTTCTATTTCTAGACCTACAATTAGTCCCCTTTCGTATAAACCTCTAAACCAATAATTGCAACATCTTAAGGTGTACAAGCAATTATTGATAAGATACAGTTCACTGTAAAAGAAAAAACCTTAATAATATCGATTTATTTGCCCACCAGGCCAAGGCCCAATTACAGGACAGATAAAGACGTACAAATACATATATCTAAAAACAAATAGCTAACAATAACAAGAAATCAATACAATTTTATGGACCATACCATTACAAAAAAAAAGAAATTAATAAATAATATAAAACTAAGAACTAAGGGTAATTAACTCCTAACACTACCAGTGAAAACATCTGCATAATACAGATTTGCATTCTGAGCCATGTGGGTAAATGGAGCTTTGAGAAAAAGATCAGTTTTTGGGGTGGCATATGTAAATGTTGACACAAAGCGTGACGACCCTCTAGGGACATTAAAGTTAACATTAGACAACAGGTCTGAACAGTCAACAGTACCATTCACAAGTCTGTGCAAGAACCGTGCACTATGAGATGCTATACGCTGAGCCAGGGATTGCATATTGTACTCATTTAATAGCAAATTATAGTCCGTATTCCAATCAGGATAATTTCCAGATATTTTAAAAGATAAAAATTTTAAAAAACGTTTTTGAACACGTTCAATAACGGTGTTATAAGTACTGTAAAATGGATACCAGATGTTTGATCCATACTCTAATTTACTGACAACAAACGCGAAATATAAAGTTTTAATAACTTGTAGATCAGTAAAATGTTTGGACGCACGGAAGATGAAACCAAGAGTACGAGACGCGGACAAACACATACCCACTACATGCTTATCAAACACCAAGCAAGAATCAAAGAGCACACCGAGATCTGTCGTCTCAAAAGATCTCCCCATTAATTGTGTAATTAAAAGAAAAAAAGGAGCATTTCTACGTGTGTAGGATATGACGAAACATTTACTAACATTCAGAGGTAACTTGTTTCTCTCAGACCACTGCATAATAATGTTAATACCCTCCTGAAGTTGCAAGGCATCACTCACATTAGAAGAAGACGCATAGATCTTAAGATCATTTGCATATCCCAGAGCATTGCAACGAGGTAGGGAAACAAGAAGATCATTGCTGAACAAAATAAATAACAGCGGACCCAGATTCGATCCGTGGGGGACACCAGAGGTGGACTGGTATTCTTTAGAGCTACAGCCTTTGTAATAAACATAATTCTTTCGGTTATTAAGACACGATGTCATCAAGCTAAGAGAAGAAGGAGCGAAACCAAACGAAGAGAGTTTCTTGAGTAGCAGTTGGTGGTCTATTGCATCGAAGGCACGTGAGAAATCCGTGTATATTACACCAACCTGACCTCGATGATCCATCATCCGCGAAACGTATTGCAAGAAGACTGTAAGATTCGTAGTGGTTGACCGACCCGGGGAGAATCCATGCTGTTTGGGACATATCCCAAATTATTCTCACTAACGTCGTTGTAGGTGGATCTATATTAAGTTTTTCTCTAGTTTGTTCGTTTCTAACCCATTCGTTACTCCTCGTTACTCCTTTCACTCGTGTAAGGTACTTCATTTCAATTGCTCCGATCTTACTCTTGCCTATCCTTGATAGCACCAGCGTTTCGCATCCATATGTGGAGAATAGGTCTATACTTTTTATACGCTTTTATCTTCGATTGTTTGGACACTTATTTATTACTTATGAGACCTCTCTTTCAATGCATAATAAGCTCTGATTGCTTTTTCTAACCGATTTATCTCAATTTCCTGCCTTCCTATTTTGTCTATTTTAATTCATAAATATTGAAAACTATCCCGGTCTATTAAATTCCCCTTTAAGCTTATTTGTATTTCCTTTTGCTCAATTGCTTCTTCTAAATTTTTACGCTTCCTGCAATGCTATATCGTTTGCGAAGGCAGATTTGGAGATAATCACAGCTACAAGGTTTCTGTATCCCACAAAGGGCGAAGTTAGGGAAATAGTTCATCCATAATGAATAAAACTTGTCTTACCCTTTCTTTCGTCAAAGAGTCATCAGATGTCATGTTTTTATTTATTACACAATTCCTCGTTGCTTTATGACTCTAGCTTGTTTTGGTTCAAGCCTTCTGTTATTTAGTGATTTCCATATATTTGATCTTAAGATGTTATCAAAAGCTTTCTCCATATCTACCCATAACTACCTTTAACGTAAATACATCTGTATCTACACTGACAACGCGTTAACGTATAACTGGTTGCCTACTTAGTAATCAGTTAACGTTAGCTGTAAGAAATATTTATGTATAACGTTACAAAAAGAGCACAGTATAAAGATATGTATTTTGTATACCTAAATTTAACTTGCAAATACTACACAGGAATTCTCGTATAGATATCGCAAGTCCAAACATGTAAATACCTATAAATAAATTTGAAATCATTGTGCACTCGTATGAAAAATTGACCGAAAATTGCGAACGCAAGATATAGCAATAAAATATTTATAGCGGCCCCTAAATTCGGCCAGCTTTCTTCTTCAGCTTCCACACGTCCCGACTTGGAGACTGCGCGTCTGTACGCCCCAACGAAAACCGATCGCTTCCGTTTCTTTTGACGCTCCTAAACGTGCTCTCTGGTGCCTATAAAATATTACTGTTTGCCGCTCGTATAACTCTAAAATTTATTACCCACTGCAAATATCTATACACGTTTTACCAAACCATATTCCAAAAATAAAATTAGTATCGGCTACGTGTTTCCCTTTTTCGATGTGTTCTTTCAGGAATAAGACCAAAGAACAGGATAAACCTGACAATTTATTGTTGTCTTCTAATATTTATTTCATTCTGTCTTTCTATTTAATATACGAATACTAATATAACCAAACTTTTTTAGAGTCCGTAAAAGAATATAACTACTTATACAATCGTGTCGGGTGTTTGACTTGATTTTATAGCGAAAATTTAAAAAAAAACTCTTGAAGAAAATTAGTTATTTTTCTTCTTGCCCAATTCCTTGTACCCACGTTTTCCAAACCTTCACCTAAAATTTTTTTCCCTTCTGTTGAATTTCCTTTATATCTTTCTATTTCTTATATTTAATCCATCGTCTCCTTGGCCTGCCTCTCCGAATTTTCCTCAATATGCCTACTTCAATCATTGTTTTTGTTATTATCTCTGTTATTACTCATGCTTAATATGTAGGCGTACAAATTCAATTTGCTTCAAGTAGATCAAGGCATTATTTGCGATTTGTTATGCTATTGATTACCTTGTTAATGTTAAAACTAAAATAGAAACGTATACTCAATAAAATACGGATAACAATCGATAAAGAATATTGGAATAAATTAATGACTTCAGTTTATATCTATACATTTACAAAATTTTATATACCCAATATTTCCGGGCAAAATTCTATGTAACATAATTAGAAATTCCTCCGCATCAGACCTCAACATTAGTAATAAGACAGAGATTATCATTTAAAGTTGCATAAAATAAGATGCCACCTTAGTTATATTAACTAAAGATTGCAAGGACTGTGAGGCAGCAAGATGAACACACTGTTCGGATTACTGCTCACGCACAAAGAATTAATTCGGGACGGCACGTGTTTCGGGAAGACGTAGATTCCCACATAAAAATCACAAGGAGCGGAAACGTCAGGGAAATTACAAAACACCTAAGATATATATAATCCATTACCTTAATTATCCTAAGTGTGTATAAAAACATATTTATTTATCAATTCCTTATCTCTTATTATAAATAAACTTTGTCCATTCCTTCTTGTTTGTTGCTGTTCTTATTGCATCACTCCAGGACATTCCTCTTTTTTTCTTGGTCTGCCTCTTTTGATTTTGCGTGTTGATCTTGCTTTCCATACTCTTTTTGTCTGCCTATTTTCTTCCATACGTGTCACATGCCCAAACCATTTCAATTGTTGTCTCTCTATCGTTTCCAAAATCGGTTCTACTTTTAATTAAATTTTTTTCTTATTTTATCATTTCGTACTCTGTCTCTTCTCCAGCGCCTGCATTTTGCTCTTGAATTTGCTTGGCCCTCTTAAAAGAGTTCTTGGATCAATACGACCTCAGAAAGTTCAAAAGTGCAATATATATATCAAGCAGTTCAAGAGCGTCGGAAATTAATAGAACAATTTGCATCTATCGTTTTTATTTAACTATACCTACGCATGTATTGTTCTAAAATATTCGACCGTACCTATAAATACATCATTTCGACATGTCGGCGAAATATCCACGTAAAATGTATTGACATGGAGTGGCAAGACGTGATGAGAAATATAGGGGTTTCTGACACCGAAAACGGACTCGCGTGAAAGTAAATGTGACACTTTGGAATGCAACATAAACAAGAAGGAAGAAAATTATGCCGTCTCCACGATATAGCTTTTCAATATTGGTCGGGCGTAGTATATTTTTACGAAAATAAAAGTTTCTGTCATTTATACGGGTTTATAGTGAGGTACCTTAATATCTAGTTTACCGAAAGAAGCTTCAGACGAAATCTACAATATAATAAAAGCCCACGGGATGGCGCTATTGTAGTTGTCATAGTAACAAGCATTATGTCAATAAATCCCTAAAGAGCAACTTATTTTGAACAAAGAAATATAAAAATCTAGGTTTGTATTGAATGAGATATTTTGAGAAAACTCATAATAAAACCCATTGAAGTTCTATTTTCTTACATGAAAGTACCTCTGCAACATTGAGGCATCCTTTAAGTGACGATTTTGTGTGTGCATATCTTTGTGCGGTGTATGAAAATGAAAATATTTCGCAATTTAACATTTACTTGACGTGGTCACAAACTATTGACATGCGGTGCATTCCTTAGTCATTCACTTTTTTTTCTAATTTGGTACTATAACAACGATACAAACGCATTACTTAGTGTGTTTACACTGGTGCATTTAGTTTTTCAAGAGTGGTCAACTGAAATTTCATACTTCAAAAAGACATAAGAAGTCAAACTGTCCAATGCAAACGTAGTGGATTTAACGTGAAACGATAACAAATGACAGCTACATCTGTTGTAATTTCTTTAATTTCAGGTGGGCTACATAATAAATTCTCATTCATTTTGGATTTCTGCCTATATGCGACGTGTACGTTCAAATGGAAAGTATGTAAATGTATTTAAAAATATATAAATATACATTTCGAATCACACGACATATCTGATGGTGTAGCAACAGACATCCTCACGCACAGACAGCTGTTTCGTGAATCAGGTGCTGGGCTTTCTATTTTTTCTGGAGTTTTACGAAAGTGTCGTTTCAACCTGAAGTTGACGATACAGAGTACTGAACGAACAGCAGGCATTCCTCCGTCGTACACTGATGAGGTTCAGTAGCCCAAAACAGCTGCCTGTGCGTGAAGATGTCTGTTACTACACAATCAGATGTGTTGTGTGATCCCAAAAGTATATTTATATATTTTTAAATATATTTATATACTTCCCATCATCAACCACCACGAGACGTCCCAAATTTTTTAATATTATTGTAGAAATGCTTTTTTGCATGCCTTTTTACTCCAAGGTTTTGTTATTCTTGTCTAAACTTTTCTGTCTTTGGCTTCCTGTTTCCATTTGATAATATCTTTTTCTTCTCGGTCTTCCACTCGGTCTTCTTCTACCCTTTGATCCCCTCCATGCTGCTTTCTGTACTATTCTTTCTACATTCCTCAGCCACTGTATTCTTCGTGATTTAATTATCTTGTCTATCTGCGGTTCTTTGAATATATCATAAATTTCTTCATTAATCCATCTTACATTATCTTCTTCAATTTTCTTCCCTCCTATTATTCTTCTCAGTAACATCCTATCCCATCTTCTTACTATTTCTTTCGTTTGGTTTAGAACCCATGTTCGCAAACGATTAAAGCCATTGGCCTTATTATTGTCTTGTAAATCCTTAGATTTTTGTTCCTCAATACCTTATTTGACCTTATTAAATAATTCATGGCTCCTACCGCTTTGCTTAATCTTTTATCAGTTTCTTTCGTCTCCTCGCAATTGTTAGTTAATCTTAGATAAATCCGATTAGCTCTTCAAACTTAAATACGACAATAGACTTTTTCATCTCCTCTGCTGTTTTTCTTGAGTTATCTCCAGTCCCAGTTCAATTTTGTCAAATTTTGAAGTATTTATGTAAAAGCAAAGACATAAAACAGGCAAATACAGAAAACAACAAAAAACTCTTTCGAAATCTTAAAAAATATATATATATTTCTTTAAATGGAACACTAAAGAAATATATACTAAATTTTCTAAACATAATCATTATACAAAAACAATTGAATGAAGCGTGTTTGTAATCATTTAAAATTTGGTATTTTTTTAAATTGAACGCCCTATATTATTCAGTATTTTGAAAGACAATATAGTTAATGTGATTTAAAAGCCCTAATACATCATTTGCTTAAAATGAAATGAATAAAAATGTTACAACGGATTTGTTAATAAACATTTTTCTTTTAACCATCCCCACTCTTAACTATAAAGTAAATGTTGATAATAAGGGAATATATTGGAGTTTCTTCATTATTCATAGGGTCGTCCCGTAACAATAAAGAGCAATTCCCGGTCTCAAATTGGCGCGCTGCATCTAAATGATCCTTTTTTCATTTAATCCAATTAAGGCGTAGGTACTGTGTAAAGTAATTTTAACAACGTGAAAGATAAACGAAAAGTAATTATAAAGCAGAAGAATCAAGCATTTGACCCTACAATACTGAAATTTATTTTTACTGTTATTTCACAGGTGAGGGTTGCTGTAAGCGGTTGCAGATGCTTTTTCCCAAAATTTTTGTACGAAACAACCGTGCAACTATAATTTTATTATTAATTTGGGTATATGTATAACCTTGTCTAATGGTGAATGAGAATTCTCTATGTGAAGAAAACCACTTTCACTGCTTAAGGTAACAAAAAACCACATTTTCATTCATTCAATTTAAAAGCTCTAATCCAACAAAAATAAAATTCAATTGAACGGTTACTATCACAGACTCCTGTTTAAATATAAACATAGGCGAATCCCATTCTAAGTATCGACTTAATTACCAAAAGCGAAAGCTATATTTTCCCGAAAGCAGTTTCAAATATGCAGTGTAAAAAATATGTAAGAAAATATTTTTTAGAATCCTAAAAAGCATCGATGTTCAATTGCCCCATAGTCATCCCACAATCATCAGCTGTATAAGTTTAGATCATCTGTAAATAGTAGTCTGTGTAACGATATCGAATTTGTGAGATCATAAATAAATATAAATAATAGCGGGCGTAAGTTTGCACCTTAGAGTTCGCCTGACGTATCAATAGTTTCCAATATATAGTATTTGTAGGGCACATATTTAGGTCTACTATGTAAATATCTTGGAAAAAAATCGATTGTTGGAAGAATTTCTAGTGTGGATGATTCTATCTAACCCCTTTGCAAAATCTGTGGAGATTACCTCCTTGTTTGTTCATGTCTTGTGCCTGCAAAAATTACTGATGGAATACTGGAGATATGCTGGACCTAATATTTGGATATATTCTAGAGTATTGATTGATTGATTAATCCCTAATGCAGAAACACGTTTTTATATCCCTTAACACTGCGGCCTTTCAGTTATTTCCTGATTATGAAAGCAGATCTATCCCCTGACAAGGTTTAGTAGCATGCGCGTCTCTGAACTCCTAGAAGTTTAATTGTTGTTTGCCTCTGATTTGTTTTTAGCCACCAAATTAGGGAGCCAGAAATCATGGGTCTCACCGCTGCAGTATACAACCAGAGTCATGCGTCGTTTATGTCCCCACCACGATTTCCCTACTGATCTGCTACTTATAATAAGCGCCATTTTACATTTGTTTATCATTCTATCCAAATGCGTTTGGAATCTAGGGTTAAACCCAGGTATTTAGTTTCCTGCTTGAGCTGCATTATTTCATTATAGAGCATAAGAGGTTTAGGCCACTTAGATTTCTTTTCTTTGTGAAGGGGATTATTTATCCTAAGGTTTTCCTTTTTGCACCACCCTTCCACTGACTTCAGAGCCCTTTGCATAAGTTCTGATATTATGCCGGCATTCTTCCCCAGAGTAAGTATTACCACATCATCTGCATATCCCTGAGTGTAGAATCCTTCATTGTTTAGTCCGTCGATAACCATGTTCCACAGCAGTGGGGATAAGACCTCCCTGCGGACAGCCTCTATCCACCGACACATGCATCGTGTCACCTACTAGTGTTGCCTCAACGAGGCTGCCCTGCAACATGAATTCTAGCCATTTACATAAAGTGCCCTCCATGCCACGGTTGTGGGCAGCCCGTACTGTAGAACTGAAGGAGGTGTTATCAAATGCTCCTTCTATGTCAAGAGATTTTGCTAAGGCTATTTTTTGTTGTTACATCGATGTTTCTATCATCGTTCTAGAGTATAGTAGTAATTCAAATATTATAAACTCAAACTTATCAGAAGATACTGGATACTTGATGTTCCATCCAAGGAAAAATAGCTTACAATCAGTCGTTACTGAACTAACTACTAAAAAATGACAAACTAATAAAATCCCTGTAAATAATGCTTCCACCGTACACCAAAGATTAGATTAAATTCCTTTTTGTGAAAAAACATAAGCTTAAAATATAATACAGTTTTATATCAAAATAAATCTGAAACCAGAACCACTTTTAGTCTTGTGTCAACATATGATGTATTAATTTATCTAAGTAACGTCATTATTTATCATTGTAGCAACGAAAATAATTTTATTCGCCAAAAAATATGCGGGTCAACTCCCTCCAAATCAAATCGCTTATCCGCCCCTTTTTATAATAAATCATAATTTTATTGCTTTAGCAAGAAGATAAACGTCGCACAAAGAATGAATACAGGTCAGCCGTCTCGCAGAGAACATCATGACAGATTAAAAGCTTCAAAGCAACCGTAATCCATTATTAAGCGCTATAAATACCACACCAAGAAAGAGTAGGTGGATTAAAAGAATGCGCAAACAGAAGCAAGTAAAATCGAGCAATTGATTTTGTGGAACAGACGCTGATAAATGTACCGAGATGTCAATAATATCTTTGCTCTGTAGACTTTTTTGTCTGACCACCAGACCTACGGCCACTTACTATACCTCCCCGTTCTCTATCGGTTAGTCTTTAATTGATTCTCAAACGGAACAGACCTCAATTTAATCACGTAACACGCTAACATAAGATTTAAGACTGTCTGTTGCAAATTAATCGCTTTAATTGGGAGCTTTCGGGTTTCTGTTGTGCGGTAACGATTACTTCCTCTGTTTTCGTCTTATCTCTTAAAAGTTCTGCCCGTTAAGTTCCAAAGGTCCCTTTGATTGTGGAGTAATTAAACTTTATTTCTTTATAAATGTTTTGAGGCAAAGTCGCAAAGGAATTAGCAAAGCGTGAGTTGAATAATTCTTAGACTACGTTAATTAAATTGCGTAAATAATTGCCAGAGGATAAACTTATAATCCACTAACACCATTGGTATTTGCATACAGGGTGCGCAAAAATTAAACTAATACGTCCATATCGTATTTTTCAAAAGATGTTTTAAATAATTGACTTTGTAACGTGCAGCTATAACCATGAAGGATCTTGAAATATACACGAACAAGATCAATGTTAATTTTTTCATAGAACACTCTGTATATTATTTGAAATTTCCAGATCTAATATAAAATAAATTGGTCTAAATCAACTTATGCAAAAATCCTTCGAAGATGTGTGACCTCTCATAAAGGAAGAATCATTTTTTCGAAAATCAGAGTCCCCTTCATTGATTACACTGGTTAACAAGTTTTTGTTCCAATCACAAATATGCCTGATTCCCATATATTTTGCATGCTGAAATCAATTATATTTTCAGAATTTCTTCATCACCCTTAGTTTTTATGTTCCAGGATATTCGCTTTTTCACCTAAAATATGCGGCTAGAGCTCGGAACTGATCAAGCAGCATGCAATGGTTAATGTTTGAACATGTCTTGACGTGTTAAGACTTGCATTTCCCATTCTTAGACGGCATCTTTTGTTATTTCAGTTGTCGGCTACAGCTCGGTGAATTAATATATACGCTGACGTAACAATATTATAATATATACTTTCACAAAATTTCATTGCTTTGTCACTCTAAAACCCTGTCTGATAAACAAATTCTGAAAACAGATATGACATAAATTTAAAAAGTATTACCAAGTTCACCCACTTTACCTCGTGGGACAAAATAAATCTGAAATTTTGTGTTATTTGTCAATTATTCCTTGGTACTGTTGTTATGTTGCTATTTTGCACGCTGTGCGTAATCAGTAATCAGGAAAGATTTTGTATGAAAATATTTGTTTTAAACTTCATTTGAAATCTTTCTTATAATCTGGTTTACTTTTATCTCTTTTCTACGATGATGAAATGTACTTATTATAGGTACTTCCGATGAATTTACATTTTATGACAGTAACCCTTGAAACATGTGTTCATAAACTTTTCTATAGAACTGCTAGAACCCTATTCTAAAGTAGATATTAAATTTTTTATACTCTGTTTGCCAAGGGACTTTCCACGCATATGAATACGTCACACCTCAATATAATAAAATTTTTATTACTGCAGGCACCCGACTCGGAGACAAAAAGTTTCTCCAACGGCATAGTGCACGGTCACGGATATTTCGAACAAAAGGCTCAGTCCACAAAGCAGCTTTCTATTGAAGTTTCGGAGTTACACGTAGGAGAGGACGGAGAGCTCAGACTGACCTGCATGTCCACAATTCCCGGTTATATAAACGACAACGAAGACTATGCGGATATAAGGAAGCACTCAGTAAGACGTAAGTAAAAGAATTTTTTGTCGCTAAGTTTATGACTAGCAACAACATACTTAAAATAATTCACTGTTTGAAAATATATCCCATTTGAATTCTACAGCTTCATTATTTATAGATTTACATCTTTTCAGATTTATTTTAAGCAAATCTGGTATGAGAAAGAATTTTTTGCTATGTTTACAACAATCTTTGACGTAGAGTAGCTAACGGTAAGCAATCATCTGTATGATATTCACTTTAGGTCTTATCTTTGCAACTAGCTCATCTTGAAATGTGTTAGGTTTTGGTCGTTCAACTTGTATACTCGGAGCAAATACTTCTACTGTGTGAATATTTTTATCATAAGGGCAAACCTACTTCCTATTCATCAAGACTGTTGACTTAGTATTGACAGATTGAAGTCACGGAAACCCGATCATATATTGGCATTCCTCCCCAATGTGAGTATTACGATATCGTCTGCATACTCCTAGTGCCCGGTTGCACCAACATCCGTGATTAAATTTGTTAACTTGAGCTAGCAAACTCTATGTTAACAGTTCACCTGCGCTAAACTTCATGGTAGTTGCACCAACAAAAATTTAACATGGATTACTAAAACGACGATATATCGATGATGTCATTAAAGTGTGTGACGTTTCATTCTTTCATTGGTTGTGAAGCGTGTGGACTTCCGTAGCACGTGTTTGTAAAATCTTATAAAATCAGAAAAAAAATGGAAAAACGTGACAGGTCCAGTAATTTTACCGAAACAGATAAGGAATTGCTTATGACAATTGCCAGTGAACATTTCGATAGTATTGAAATACAAAAAAACTGATGGCACAGCAATCAAACAAAAAAATAAATAAAACAATTATGCAGGTGGAATATATCCAGCATTTCTCGCACTGCTATTTTGGAAAATCTATAGCGCATTTTAAAATCCGTGTCATCATAATATTCCACAGGATTATTTCTTTTACCGCTCTTTGTCACCTTCATGGATGAAATAATAAGGGAGGTAGAAAAAAGAAGTAAACCACTATACATTGGGTATAGAAATTTGGAAAGAATCGGTGTATCTCATTGTGTCTTTGCGGATGATGTGGCTATAATTACAAGAAGTGGAGAAAAGCTAGAAGACGACTTAAAGATATGGAACGAAGTGCTTTTAAAGAACGGGATGAGGATGAACAAATCAAAGACAAAAGTGATGATAATATCGAAAGAAAGTAAGGAAATAGAAATAACAATAGAGAACGAACAGATAGAACAAGTAAGCAACGTTCAACACCTAGGTGTAACGCTCGAAGAAACAGGAAAACACGGTATAGACATTGGCAACAGAATTGGAAGCAAGAAGTGTCAAGGCAGACAAAGATGAATGTTTACAAGGCTATATGTAGACCGACACTTACGTACGGTTGCGAATCTTGGATATTGACGAACCAAGAAAAAGCGAGATCAGAGCAGCAGAGATGAAGTATTTGAGAAGATTCTCAAGAAGAAAGGATCAGAATGGAATGAAACAAGAAAACTGACAAGAAATAAGAAGGAGTGGAACAAATTTATAAAGAATTAATTAAATAGATTAGGTTAATTAACCCAATGGGTAGCATATTTATTAACTCCATTAATTCTTCGTCTGAAGACGATGAAGATGAAATATTCTCGCTAATGTCACTATCACTCGACATATTTTTGTTTTGAGAGCAACACAGATCACATGCTCTTTGCTCTAATGACAGATCGAGATTAACACAGACTTTAATCGAGGTCTGTACTCGAATCAGCTAAACGCGGTTAGGTAATTCGTCGTTAGGTCTAATCACGGTTGGTGCAACGAAAATTTACCTAATCGGGGCTTTACTAATAGAATTTAGGTAACACTGCGCTAACAGGTGTCGGTGCAACCGGGCATAGGTGTACAAGCATGCATTATTTAGTGAGACTAGCAGCTCGTCAATGACAATGTTCCTCATCGGAGGGGATAAAACCTCTCCCGGCGGACATGTAACGAGACACCGTCTCATCTGCTAATGTTGTCTCAAGGAACCTGCCTTGCAGCATGATTTCCACCCATTTGCAAATTGTGGTTTCTACGCCACGATTACAGGCAGCGCGAATCATTGAGCTGATGGAGGTATTGTCAAATGTTCCTTCTATGTCAAGAAACACTAACAGTGCTATTTCTTGTTGTTGCATCGACGCTTTTATCGGCTGGTATAATGCCCTTTCATAAGATTTACCTGCCTGGTATGCATGTTTTGGGTAGGGTGTAATGACCTCTCTACAAGAGAGACTTCCATAATATGCTTCTCAAGCCATTTCTCTATTGTGCTGGCACGTACAGGATCGCTAATTAATACTTCCAGCATTATGATGCAACGGGTAGTAACCAGGGTCTTAAACGACTTGAATGACAGGGGTTTCTCTTATTTACATATTTTATTATATTCAACTACACTACATTATAACTATCACTACATTCCACTTTAGTTACATACTTCTATCGACGATTGAGGAATGCTTAATCATTAGACTCTACAGTATAATTGAGCTCGTTAACTATTCTAACACTGCCTATATAATATAGATGCGAATTCGCTGTTCTAATTCCTTCGATATGTCGTAAGGCTGATACAGCGATTCGCAGGTGAACTATTCTAGGATGTCTTAGTGTTATTTTAACCTATTCTACTTTTGTGTAACATATTCCACTGTGTGTCGACACCTACCATTACACCATTGCCTTCAGCATAAATGAGGACAGGTGTATTGATCTATATCCCACCGCCAGACTAGCCCTAAAGAACTCGCAAAGCGTTGGTATTGTGACGTCATTGTTGGTATTATGATGTCATTGTCATCCCAATGTACGGTATTACAAATGCTATGGATGTGGGTGGATTTCGAATCAATAATAAAAAAATGATTATTAATAATTTCGGTTTGAATTAGTATTACTTATGTGTGAAATAAT
>JARFOC010001321.1:164783-181232 GCA_031763485.1 Osmoderma eremita
ATTGCAAGCACACACACCACAAGTCGTACTTCGTCCCTTTGCATGTCTGAACAAGCATTGCGGACGGCGGCAGCGGCAGAGCTTTGCAAGTCTCGACACGTTGTACTGAATATGAAATATGCAAGTTTTTACAAGTAACAGTCGCTGAGCTTCTTTAAATATTATCTGCCTACATTGATAGGTGAACTCAAGCCAACATTTTAGTTCTTCAACTAGATAAATTTTCGTGGACCCCGCTTACGAATTGTGAACCCCCATTTTTTTGTCACGCCAGCGTAGACCTCCGTCGAGTCTCCCGTGGTCCCCTGGAGGTCCACCTGGACCACTTTGGGAATCACTGTTCTAGAGTCACCCGAAGTTACGCGAACACAGTGCATATCTAACATGGTCCGATATACTACAGAAAACAGACGCAATTACAAGAATTGCTTACTCGCATGTGGTCTCATAGTGTAGTGCTGATTTTTTTTTATAGACTGCTAAAAGACCGTATTAAATGTTCTCTTCGATTGATGAAAATTGCATAGAAAACTAAGAGGATATTGCGTTCGTGCGCCGTAAATCATATATTTATTCTTTTTCGACCAATATTATGTTTTCCATGTATGGGAAATGAGGATTCGTGGGTAAATAATATATGGTCATCAAAATGTTCGTTATAGCTCTTCGTTTCGCTCTAGAAGGGCTTCACAAAAATCAATCCTTTCCTACTTATCATTAGGAAATATCTCGTTCGATATTTGTTTTTTCTTTGCTATGTTTGTTGCTACGTGCATCATAAACTCGCTCAGCAATTGCTTATACTCGACAAACGTGGTTCCTCTTCCTTTGCAACGCAATTTAAAATATCTCGTTCTCTAGGCCATCTTAAGCCAAGTGGGGGGCTTTGGGATGCATAGCACCCCTTCGAGAGAAATTTAGAATCGCTAGAATGAAAGCATTGATGTGTTGAATGCAAATTTGTGTGGCTTAGCTGAATGGTCTATGCGCAACGGTTTGAAAATCAACCCGAAGAAAACTGAGAGCATTTACATTGGGCTGAAACGAAAGCGCGATTTGACTCTCGGTAAAAAAACCAATGTTGTTGTTATCGATGGAGTAACGATTAATCATAAAGAAAAAGTTAACAGCCTCGGCGTGGTTATCGACTGTAATCTATCCTTTCAAGATCATGTTGGTAAAGTATGTTCAATATGTTACGCAAAGTTTTCCTCCTTATATAAGTTTAAACACGAATTATCATCGCTCACAAAATGGCAGCTTGTCAACTCATTAGTGCTTAGTCAACTTAATTATTGTAGTAGTGTGTATTACAATTATCCAACATCTCATTATAAAAACACGCTCCAGATATTGCAAAATGTTTGCTTGAGGTTTTCTTTTAACGTCAATGCTCGCGATCATGTGACTCGCCACTATAACTGCCATAGTATTTTAAAGCTGGAGAATCGCTTTTACTTATTATTTGAATGCTTGACTTTCTCGATTGTCTCGTCTGCGAAAACTGAGCGTACTAGTCGTAATCTACGCTCCATTAATGACTATATAATACCTCTCCATAGATCGTCTAAATTTCAGTCCTTTAGCTATGCAGCTGTTAAAATTTTGAACAATCATTTACCTGCCTTCAGCAACTTTATAACGATTTCATCCTTCACACGGCATACAGAGAGAGTGCTGCTAACACTTCAGTTGCAATAGCCCTCTGTAATGTTTAAAATCGGATTCCGTTACATTACCTTTTAGGTATGGTCTTAACAATTTGTATTTGTTTCTTGCCGTTAATTTGTATACAATTTTGTATTATATTTGTAATGTTGTATACCATATCTAATAAATATTATTATTATTATTATATTAACAGGAACCAACAATATTAGCGCCGGTATAATAATTAATTTTTGAAAATTTAGCAACAAATACTTAAAAAATATATACCGATACAAGAGGTACTTTCCTAGACTTTTGAGTGGCAAAATCTTCCAAGTCTATTTCTTCGAGTACCTGGCTTCCAATGGACATTAGCGACAAACTGTTCAATTTTTCGTAGGAATTGTAATCCTCAATTCACTTTGCTTTTCAGTTTTGAGAAGGACCGTACTCTACTACAGTGACCATCCGTAGTGACAATCTATAAAAAGATTCTAATTCCTTTTTTAATATCCGGAAAAGCGTCTTCAATATTATTTTCTTTTAAAAGATGATATTCTGAAATACTCACAGCCTCTTCACTCTCTCTATTTTGGACATAAAATATTCTAAAATATTCCGTAAAATGCATTCCATCTCTAACTTATTTTAGCTAATGTCACTGTCACTGATCTTTAGCAAATTCGTCACAGCCACAAACAATTCATCCTTAATCAACGATCTAGTTGACTAAGACAAGAATTTATCATATCCTAACAGTAAACAAGTTAGTTGGACGAAGCTAATAATTTCGAATAATTTGGTATGTTAAGTAAACATAATAATTTTTCACAAATTAGCTAAGACTAAACCAGCAACCAGCATGTAAACCTTGTAATAGTCATCGAATCTTGTATAGTGATTGACGCCTGTAAAGGCAAAAAGATGTGAGAAGAAGTATAGTGATTGAAAATTTGTAATCAACTCCCCATTGATCGCGGGGCCCAGGGCTTTAGCCCAGCGAGCCCATGCGTAAAGATGGGACTGCTCGTTGTTCATTTCGTCGGGTTTCCTTTTTATGTTTCTGATGATATAAAGAACCATGAGTTTAAAAGTTATTAATAATTGAAAAGAATGTGTAATTTGTCGAATAGATTGATCGCGCTGGTGATATTTTATAACATGTTTTTTTTTTCAATCGAAAAAAATTAATAATATACTGATATAATTTATTTAAAAAAATATACCAAGAAAATAAGCAATCAACCAAACATTATTAAATAAATATAAATCGACACGCACTCCACTAAATTAAAAATTAAATTAAAAGTTAAATTACCCTAAATTTGAATTAAAAAAAATTTTCTAGTCTGAAATATAAGACTTAAATCAATTATACAATGAATAACGCATAATTTATGATATTTTGAAAGATTGACTGCAAAGACCAAATAATCAAAACTAGTTTGATCAAGGAACAAGGTCATTTTTGTGCAACCAATCGCTAAATAAATTTCAAAAAGGAATGACCCGCAAGCAAAAGCTCCTTAAAAATATTTCTTAGGGTTTCTTATTATATATACTTTTAGAACTACAAAAATAATCAAATATTTTTAGTTTCATTAATACTCTTCCATCTAAGATCTTCATATTACTTTATCAATAAATATTATATTTTCTTCAATTTGCTTAAGCAGCGCATATTTTTAGTAATACTATTATATTTTTACAGTGGCACTTATGCACCTTTCAACTCCTACTTATTGGTGCTTATAAAACCGTTTCAAATCAAATAAAATAATAATTTTAATATGATAAATACCTGAATCCGAGGACACCGTATCTTTTCAACGTTTTATAAACATCTTTGAGTATTTTCATTGCGTCCGGAAGACGTTATATTAACAATTTACGAGTGTGCTGCACCTCGACACTGAAACCTACTCTAATTTTAACAGATCAGTTTGTCCCTAGGTATTATTATTTTTAGAATCTCTCCGTTGGTATAGCGCATAAAAACGAAGCCTTTTGTGACATAATGCGAGCGCTAAATAGCAATGAATGCTTATTAATAGTGATCATATTAAGGCTTTTGTAAAAAATATCTTTTCTAAAATGTTCAGTGAGGTAGTAATCAAAGATTTGTCTTCAATGAAATACATATATTATATTATGTTGTTAACGTATAAGTACCTACTTCAACAATTTGCTACATACACAATTGTATTACACAAAATAAATACAGCTAAGTAATTGATTTTGCGCCTATTTACTACAATTCAATTTTCTGTTAATACAAGGAATACAATTTAGGCTAATGTAAATGGAAAGTCATTACTGAGTTCTACATTAAGCCGTGCAGACAAGCTCATTTACAAACTTGCTTCATAAAATAATTTTATGGCGGGAAATGTGATTGCTTCTGCCATTTTGAATCAGAACTATAACTCAAACATATGCATCTGTTACTGAAAGCTTAGTACAAGCAACATTAATCTTGCCACATCTGTGTCCCTGAAAAACTGATGTTGATTTCATTAAAAGTATTATTGAGTTTTTTTATAATAAATGATTATCACATCTACTTCGATAAATGTTTTAACCTCTTAATTAATTTTTGGCGTATCCTATTCCACATTATCTCGCAAAGTAATGCCAGGAACCCGCACACATAACCAAACAATAGTAAACCGAAGGCACCTTGAAAATGAACCAGTTTTAATTGCACATCTTGAGGCACTTGAACCTCGCTTCTTTGTGCAGTTTTTAAGTACTCAATTTTTTTGCTGTAATAATTTTCCCAAAAATTAACGAATCCGTGATCTCTAAACTTGTTTATTATGTCGTCCAATGTATCCAATAGATAATGCCCTTTAGGCAAAACGATCCTGCAGCGATAGGAAATAATGGGATCACGTAGTATGTGCACTTTCTGGCGTCCCTGTTCCATTACTAAGGGATCATTGCGTGACAACAAATATCGCACGTATATTTGTCCAGCAACGATGCAAGCATTTCTATAATTGGATACCAATCTTAACCAATAGTTGAAATTGTCAAATTCATCATCTACGATAACATATCTCTGGTAAATTCTTTTTGCTCTTTCATCATACGGAACATTGAAAACCTCCCGGAAACTGCTTACACCTCCAATCTCCATTTTGGAATCTAATATATCGTTTTCAGTTGATATTTGTCGTTCGTATGACGGATTTGTTAGAGAATCTATCAAAAAGCTTTCATAAATTGATTGGTTGATAATAGAATAAATCGATAACATCAGAAATATCATTCTTGTAGCTATATGCTTAGGCTGGTTAGGCACGACATTTCCCATGAACATTTGGAGGGCGAAGAATATGCTCCTAGTGAATCCTAATCGTTTAGCAGTTCCAATTTTTGAAAGTGCACAATACAAAATTCCGCCCACTAGGATTATGCACGCATTGGCAAGCCATATCTTTAGAGGAAACATGATATATATACTTTTCCAAGATTCCATTCTCCTTGCTTTTGGCACTACCCAAACATTCTTTTCCGAAATATAGCCGGTTGTAACATCAAAATCTTCGTACATGACCGCAGTAGCTTGAACATTTCCTATCCCGAAAACTTCTTCCTCTTGAACATGTCTTAGCTTTCCTGACCACGTTTTGTTTGGATAACGTTCTCCCCAATCCGTAGAAACTTCCTCTATTTGCATCTTAATAGTAAAATTAAAATACGTACTGGTCGCACGTAACATTCCTATTTCAATTCCATCGTTCTGATTGAGAACAAAAGGTGGATATTTCATGATTAAAAAATCAATAATACATCCACGACGATTCCTTTTAATGGCATTTCTAAACAGATTGACTTTAGATATCAACTGACCGTCAGTATACATAGCTTTTACGGTTATGTTCGGCATATGGTTACATTTTTTTATTGATTCCCTCATAGCAAAGCCATATATTTTAAATTCATATTCTTTAAAGGGTATGACGACAACACTTTGCCAGCACTTCATTTTCCAAAGTTTTGATAAAATTGCCAGTGCTACATTGCGTCTATTTTCTGCAAGTTTATTAAAATACACCACGTAGTAAGCCCTTGAATTGTACGTTCTTAGATGTCGTATCGTATTAATCAGTTTTGAATATGATTCTAAACTCTCAACTAGGAGCAAATAGTATTTAGTCTTCATGAAAGGCTGAAAATATGTTTTATGCACACCTTTATGATCTCGAATTTTGAAAGGCGTAAAATATGTTTCCGTTCCGTTAGAAGTAGTTGTAGAAAAAAAGGTTTGCAATTCGCGAAGAAGCATGTTTTGCAAATCATAATTTTTAGAATTAGTACCCACTAATATTGTTAGTAATTCGTCAGTAGAAACAAAATTCTTCAAAGCAACTTTTGAGACACAATCTGTTGCATAATTTAGATAAACATCTTCAGGTACTGTTTTATCCGACAAATACGATTCGTAGCTTTTATGCATTACGGTTAAAACTAACAACAAAGCCAGGTAAAACATTGTACATTGATTGCAATGTGAACTAAAACTGTTACTCTGACTGTTTACACTACATACGTAAGATAATAACTTTCAATAGAACTTCTGTCTGGCATTTCGTAATTGCATTAGTACTAGTATAAGAACACTGCCTTGTCATTAGTAAATTACATCTGAAATTGTTATTTGGTAAAAGCAGCAACAAGCGCATGGTAATAAATGACTAAGTATTCTTGTTTCTTTAATTTAAAAAACGTGTAACTTCGATATTTTATTTGTGATTACGGATTACAAATCTAACTCATTATTCGCGTCAGGTAGCCTAAAAGAAAAACTACCCAGATAAGCACTCAGTTTTCATAACACGAATTAATCATACTTCCTGTGGAATATATTACTAAAGATTCCAAGGACTGTGGGGCAGCACAATAAACACACTGTTCGGATTACTCCTCCCGCACACAGTATTAATTAATTTAACGACGAATTCGACAACGAATTAATTAATTCGACAACGGATTAATTAATAGTTTGTGCGGGAGGAGTAATCCGAACAGTTTATTGTGGGGTAATCGTTGAAAATAAAATTTAGAGAAAGAATTTGTTTGTCTAAAAGAGGATAGCGCTAGTTTTGACCTTGATTTTTCCGAAAAACGTGCTATACAAATGAAGAATCCGAAATTTGGTACAATTTTGCTTTTGGGAGCGCCGCTCTTAATGCAACGACGCGTTTTGGTTTGTTCATTCTGGTTATTCCTGACTAAATTTTACAAAAGCGGTAATCAACAATAAAAACTAATATCCGTAATTAATTTTATATACATAATCAAAATAAAATTTGGATTATTCCTAAATTAGTACAGGATTACTTTATATTCGCATGGGCTTTATTTTCCGCAATTAATAAAATTAGGGTGAAAATTTATTATTAATTTATAATTATTTTTTGTTGAACCTGTACCTCTAAAAGCCTGGAGCCGCCACGCATTTTTGGTTATGCTTTATTGTAAACATAATTACATTTTAATGGGACTATTTTATATTTTAATAAAACATTTACATAACAGTAACAGAAATTCTGACTCTATTTATCCTACTTATTTTTTATTAATTGCCTGGCGCCATCTTCTTACAGTTAATCTAACCGGCCTTTCGCATCTTTAGTTCAAGGCATTATTTTTGATTTATACACAGCGCCACTTTACGGTGCTTTTGTATGTGACCAGTTATACACTTTTGTTTTGTTTAAATTGCGCTCAATGGTATTATCAATGTATCTCCTATTAAATTTCATACAACTTTTTCATTTATTTTACTATACCTAGTTGTTTATTATTGTATGCTGCATAAACTATATATAGTTTTGCACTTCAGTTTTAGGTATATTCCGCCAAAACTGTAATATGGTCTGCTTGGGAGCACTGAAATAACCAAACCAATACTTTTTGGAATATTTCTATCGTTTATGAACGAGTAATTTAGGCCAAAGAAATAAACTAACAAAGAGATGGTATTTGAGTTGTTTGACCTTCTAGGTTGGCGGTTTGTTAATGGAATGAGAATCAGAATGACAATCTTTTTTCTTTTCTTTTTTTTAGACAGTGCTATATTGCCAACTAAAAAGGTATACAATTTGTTAGAATATTTGTGTACTTAGATTTATAATAGAAATGTATTTTAAAATATATATTTTCTCGGGAAAAATAGTGCAAGTACAGATCATGGAATATTCTCATAATATAGCATTGTTAAAGCAACGTCTCTAAATATGGTTGCATGAGCACATATTCTAAATGTCCCTGTCTTTATAAGAACAGTAGCTTACTTCAGTCATATAAAATATTTACACCGTTGCGACAGTTCAAGATGGTGGGTGTTAATATTAGTTGATTAAAGCTGGGTAAGTAATAATTGAATACTCTTTATACGTTTTTATAATCCAAACTAAAACTGCACATTAGAGATTTTACAATTAATTTTTGCATTTTAGTTTTATATTGTGCGTGTTTGATGTTATAGTTATAAACTTAGCAAATTTATTTTTTACCTAATTTAATTCATAATACTGTAAAATTGCAATTATTGTGTGGCCTGGATTGATTACCGTAATAGTTCTTTGTTCTGAAATAAATTTTACAGTGTTTTAATTATTGACATGCAACTCTATAATAAAGGAAATATTAATTAAGTATAAACTTTCTATTTGTACTCTTATTTTCTATTTTAGTTGTGTTATGGCGTCAAATACTGATGGAAGTACCAGCAATGGTATGTAAAATTATGTTTATATTTCTTTGATGTCTAGAAACATGTATATGAAAAACTAAGTACTAAATAACATCAGCATGGATTTCGCTAATGATTTTTCTATGCACTACCTCCACTCAATAATGAATGGGAATGTGTGTTTATTATATTAAATGCAATTTTTGTCCACCAAAGGTACTCTCTCCAGAAATTATTCCATCAATTCCGGGTCACCAAGAGATTATGAAGCATTGAAACAGCAACACGATAAGGCATTGAACGAACTAACCACATTACGACGGAGATGTGATCATGCTATGAAGGTAAAGTAATATTATAAAATATGAATTAATAACATAGTGCATTAAACAGGAATTGGATTACTACCGGAACCATCATAGAGTAGCTATGAATCAGCTAGAAGTATCTTCTCAGGACACAGCAGCTTTAAGAACTAAATGTGAAGATGTTTTAAATGAAAATCAACGTTTGGAACAGAATATACATACATTACGTAATGAATTGTCTGAATTTCATCGACAACAAGAGGTAAGTTGTATCAATAACATTGCAGAAAGTGTTGAAAATGCATATTTTATTATAAAGTTTCTGTATTATACAGAAATTATTGGAAACTGTTCTTCAAAAGCTTTAAGTTTATTACAGTTATTGTATATAATCTTATTGCAGGAAGTGTTCAGATGCAAGAGAAAGTTGTCTGATTTATGTTTATTTCCACTAGTAATACAAAGAACAAAACAAAACATTAATATCAATGATTTCTCTACTGAACAGTTTAGTGAATATATGTTTGCTAGTTATTATCCAACTGAAAATGAGGGCAAACAATAATTGACAAAAAAACCTTTAATAAAGTTGGCGGCATTAATACAGTTTATTTTTGTCTCAACTACTGTAAAATCGGGATTTATTTATTTATTTATATTTACTATACGTAATTTAATGCTTTATTCACAAAATATTTATAGTAATACCCATTAAAAAATTGATAGAGTGTATAAATTGGGGTAAAAGCTACGCACAGCGACATTCTTGGTTCTGAATCGAAAATCTTAATATTAAAATGAATGGTGCTTCGTATGTTTTCAGAAACTACTTGAAAGAAACATATTTGGCAACACTGTACTTGCATATCACTGTGATAGTAGGTAGAGTAATTTCAATCTAAAAAATACATATTACGTCATCATAATGTCAACGAAGTATACGCGCACTGAAGTCATCAGTGGCGGAGGTGATTTACGCGTACAAGAGGTGTAGCGGTAAAATTTGACTAAATAATTAACTCCTCGTAAGAGTCTAGCGCCTAAAACGGATATGACGTAATATATATCTCTTAGATTCGGACTACTCTACTGTAATATTTTCTGGACTTTAGCCTTCAAAAACATTTTACTCGTCACTAGTTCGTTTTTTATTTGGAGGAGTAAGGTAGTGATCCGCTATTACAATAGAAAAATTCACTTTGAGCATGTCGAACGTAGCTTGTTGGCAAATTTGTGAACGCAGCCATAAATGAGGTTTCACAACTGAAACAGCTGTTAAGGAAATATAGTGGCAACGTTTTATTGCATTACTGTTTGTTATGATGCGGACTCAAGAATATCCAATTTGATTGGGCCAGGTCACACGATTGAAGTGAATTCACTCCTCCGAATAAAAAGAAACAAACTATAGTAGTATCAGATGGGTTAATTTTACGTTTTTAATTCCACACATTAGACGAGATACGATTTGTTCTTGAAATTATTTATTGTCAAAGTAATACATATCCAAAATTGTTAAATTACAGAGCCCCATCAATAACTTGTTCCAATACATTCGCATCAAGACGATTTGGTCGATAAATTGGCTCCACCCTCTGATTTATTATACCCCGCCAAACGTTAACGTAAAACTTTCTTTGATGGCCACATTCCCGAACGAAAAAAATGAAACACGAACTTATCAAGACCATAGAAATAATCACGAAAAAAGCAGAGATTATACAAAATTATAACACGAAAGTAGAATTAAATGTATAAATATCAAAATTTGACAGTAAAGTGTTTGGTTACATTAGAAAAGAAACTTATTGTTCTACAACGTTGCCAAATGTGTTTTTCGAAAAAGTACCGGGGGATCAAAAAGTATAATAGTTGGCAGCACGTTTTTTTTTTAAATCCCCGTAATAATTCAAATAATATATTTGCCGCTTGAATTTTGACGTCCGGTGCTTTTTAAGGTTACTTGTAGAATAAACAAAATGCGAATGTGCGGCACTGGCTAATTCCATGCAGGCAAATAACATTTGAAGTATTACTGGGATTTTAAAAAAATGTACTGGCAATTATTTTATACTTTTTGATATCTCCGTATGTTAATGAAGAATTATAAAAACAAACTTTGAAGTCAAAAATGACAATGTAATATGATTGTTATTATTTTTTATAGGTATTGTTATCGGGAAATAATACTTCTGATTCTTTATTTATGTTGGCTAGACATAACGAAGTTGTTAGAGATGATTTTGAGGCTCTTAGAAAGAGGTATGATGAACTTCTTGCCTCACATTCACAAGCAATTACAAAATTAGAACTTGCTCAAGATGAGAATAATCGATTAACGAAGAAATGCGAAGAACTTACTCAGGAACGTAATAATGTGGTAAGATAGAGAAAGACATTTTCTATTGTGAAGTGTTGCCGTCATTATTTTGCGATTCATCTACGATAACGATAATAATTGGAATTGGGAAAATCTAAATTAAACTTGTTTATTGTTTTTTTAGCTAAGGGATAATAATAATTTAAAACAGCAGATAACAACTGCATACAGTCAATGGGACAAAGTGGTCAGGGACTGCAATAAATACAGAGACGCGCATCTCAAAGCTCAACAAAAGTGCGAAGAAGCAGTTAAAGAAGTTAATCAAGCCATGGCGTTCAGAATGAAAGCGAATAAGGAAGTTCAGCGCCTGACAGAAGAACGCAATGCTACTATGACTGAATATAATTTAATAATGAGTGAACGGTAAGATATTGTGACAATTAGATTTATTAATTATGCAAATAACGTTATCTACATAAAGATAAACAATTTTAGTTTATAAGCAGAATGTATGTTGTGAAAAGAATTGTGAGAAATATTATGAAACGCTTTTTCTTGAAATTGCTTGAAAAATTCCTTTTGATAAAAGATTAAGTAAGTTAATTATCGCAAAAAAATTAAAGGTGTTACTAGTACTGATATTTACATGGTAATGACTGTAAATTTTATTAAGGTTTGCATTAACTCATTTATTTGTTTAGCTCATTTACATCAATAATTAACATCATATGATAGTCGTTTTAACTTCAACAATGTGCCTAAAAAAGTTTTTTCTGTGCAGGGATACTGTACATAAGGAAATGGAAAAATTGAGTGATGATTTATCACAAGCCTACAAGAAAAACAAACTTCTTGAAGCAACGAACAAGGAGCTTATAGAAGAGAAGCAAAGTCTGAATTATCAAATGGAATCGTTGCGAAGAGAAATTGCTAGTGCCTTACATGATCGAGATAAAGCCCTGAAAGAGTGTAACGAGCTACGAGAGAAGTTTGGTGAATACAGTGCCTCGAAACTAGATGATAGCCGTGACATGATGAAAAGTCGTTTGGAAAGTTTAAATTTGTTAGGTGAAAATTCTACACGCAAGGAAGTGCAAGTGGATTCCAGAAGTTTCTCACAACGACAGAGGCTCGACAATCTAGATCAAGCTAATCAGGAATTGGAATCATTACGGAAGAGTCTCGATAAGGCACAGAGTGAACTTTCGGAGGCTATACAGGAAGCAGAAGTTTCGAAGGGCAGAAGAGACTGGGCATTTTCTGAACGTGATAAGATAGTTTTGGAGAGGGAAAGCATACGTACTTTATGTGATAATATGCGAAAGGAGAGAGATAGAGCTGTTTCGGAATTAGCTGAATCTTTGAGAGAGTCGGATGCTATTAAAAAACAACGAAATGAATTAATGAAAGAAAATAAGATGCTGAAGGAAGCATTGGAGTTACATATGGAGAAAGAAGCGCAATTGAGTCAGTTCAGAAGCTTGGAGCACAATCATTCTCATGATAGTGCCATAGATAGTGATATCCAGGTAAATTTATTTTTAAAATATTAAGAAAAGAACCTTTGTTGTGACTTTTGAGCTGATAACATTAAATCCACAGGAATGGGAAACAGAAATTCTAGAAATGGATCTGACTGGTGTATCTGTAGATGGTGATTTTGGTTTTGAATTAGTAGGAGGCCGTGATGATCCGCATTACCCAAATGATAATGGTATTTATGTAGCATCTATAACAAAAGGTTCAATGGCTGATGGAAAACTAAGGTAAGAATTAATATGAAATTTTTTATTAGCATATTGTATATTTACATTCGCTATAAATCTGTTTATACTTGTCATACAATTTATTTTAAGAGATTGTATAAACTAGAATGCGGGATGGGTCCTTTGTCAGAATTCATACTTGTTATGTTCTAATCCAATTGTTTATGAAATTTTTTCTTCGAAGTATTCTTACACATATTTTATATTATAGAATTAACGATTGCATAACGCATGTAAAAAACATAGTCTGCACTAACGTTTCAAAAAGGACAGTACATGAAGCAATCAGATCCAGCGGGCCCGTTGTCCATATGATAATAAAGAGACGTCGTACTGCTAATTGGTCGTCGCAAAATTCCCAAAATCGAAATCTTCCGAATTATCAGAATAATTGTAAAGTAGCTCGGTGGGTTCATACCGCTAGATTAGCTGCAGGTTGCCACGGATTATCATTGGAATCTGGTGTTTATATAAGTAGAATTAGCGAAGGAAGTTTGGCAGCGAAAGATAGTAGTTTAGTCGTCGGTGATAGAGTTCTTAGGGTATTTGATTATTAGTATTATTCTGACCCTCACATGCAAACGTACAAATATTGTAGGTCAATAACAAGTCCATGGACGGTTTGGAGAGCATCCACGAGGCCATGTCTATGCTGAACGACGATAGAGCGGATATGTTAACAATAACTACACTGAAGATGAGTTATTTAGATCCTGAATGTACGACCAATGTGTTCATGCCTGTGCAAAGGTTTAAGAAAGAAAATCGCAGCTCGCAAACCGTTGATCCCAGCCATGAATTCGGGAGACAAGATATCGATAGAAGATGTTTAAATCACGAGAAAAACAGTAGAGACTGGCTGAAAGAAAAGCTGGATAACATGGTTTGTGTCAAGTTTAGTAATTGTTCCATGTATGTAGTTTTTTTGTAATTTGAAATCTGGGAGCACCAAAGGTGCTAGGTGTCAAAAATATTAAGTGAAAATATGAGGAAAAATCGTTATGACTACATTCCTTAAATTGAACAGTACTGACTTGAAATAAAAATTAACCCATTAATGCCCAGTGGGTCAATAACGAAAGCGAGAGTCAGGCATTCATTACTGGCTAATGGCAAGCATATCTACTAAAGGATAAAGTCTGTGGGTGGGGAGCGGGCTGTAGGCCGCACGCACTTGGGCCACCCAATGGCTCTTTGTGCTACCTCCTCTCTCTGTGTGAAGTAAGTGTATGACCTGTTACTGCGTCTCTTCGCCGTGAGAGGGCAGCAGTGCCGATTTTTGCCCCGGCACTGAAGGATACCGGGAGAGGTACCGATCACCGGCTGCACTCGACTTTTTTTAAAAATCGATTGCGGCATGGAGATTCGAACCATCAACATCCAGGACGGATGCCTAGCGCTCTTACCACTGCGTTATCCCGGCATTAAGCATATCTACTACTTCACAATGTTGGGCATTAATGGGTTAAAAAGCTTTTCTTGAGCATTCCTATTATTTCCTACTTATGACTCACTACTCAAATAAAAAAATTATATAGGCAAGAATATTTTGGGGTATATTGTTTTAGATCATTATAGAATTAAGAATTACAATCAACTACATTTAGTTTTTACATTCGATTAAAAAAATAGATTTTCCCATAATTTCAAACTTCAACATCTGGGGTTATTTCTAACTGTACAAATTTACAGTATATTTCTTATTTACAAACTTAGTTATCTCCTAGGTTCGAGGCAGGAGAAATTCAAAAGATCGCAATAGAAATGATGAAAAGAAGAAATATCGAAATAGTTCCCCAAATACTTTGGATTTGAACATTAACGCCTTTGAGCAGGAACAAGCAATTGCGGCTTTAGACAACGTACTCGATAACTATCCTGGTGGCACAACAAGCACAATGAAGAAAAACAAGCGTCATTCAAAAGAATTAACCATCCAAGAGAAAAATGGTGGAACTTGGCCGAAGGCGCGTGCTACTAATATGCTACAAAACGATACAGGGACTATTGTTGCGCGTAAGAAAGACCGCCCACCGTTAAGCCTAGTTATCAATAATAACCAAAATGACGAATATTTCGAAGGTAATAATATTAGTATTAGAAATTCGACTCCTGTACCGATATCTGTTGGGCAAACTGTGAACAGACATTCGGCTTCGAAAAGTTACGACAATCCACCTCATTTTTCGAAAATGTTTACTAATGTCAATGATTCATATGAAAAATTGAAGCAGAATAAAATATCAGATTACGATAACAATAGACTGAGTATGAATTTGAAATCGGACGATAGTTTTTGTTTCAAGATACCGCCCTTGATCAGTGAAAAGGATATTTTAAATTATAATAAAAAGAATAAAACCGGAATCATCAAATGTAATTCTGACTCGGAACGGGATAGCCTCGTAATACACGATATACCTATATCCAGTGTTCCGCATTCTAGAACGCACTCCCACATATTCGGACCACCGCTTAGAATGCTTAATTCGTATCACCCTCATCGTCATCCGCATTCCAACGCTTCGCCGTTAAATTTTCCGCAAAGCACGGATAATTGTTGTTGCGTCTTACCAGAAACTCCGTATTATATGCGTCCGCTACTTTCCGATTACACGAAAAGATCGATAGGATTACCGTCGCACACCCATACGCCGTACCGCGATTCTGATATAATAAGTTGCTCGCCCGGTTACGAGGGAGGTACGTACCCGCGGAAAAAAGAAAGTCAGAGAATTAGAATACCGTCCAATCCGAGCGTTACATCCAAGAACTCCGGCAGCATCGAAAGGACTTCGGAAGGTGGCAGTCCCATGCCGATATTTGAAGTTGAAGTTCTGAGCCCTGGTACTAGTTCCAAAAGAAATAGCGTTCCCGATTATTGTTGGCCCCACAAACCGTTGCCGGGGGAATTGAGAAGAGTGCACATCGATAAGTCCAACGAGCCTCTTGGTATTCAAATTAATTGTCCGGAAAGTGGAGGAATATTTGTTTCGTCAGTGAATGATAATAGTTTAGCTAATCGGGTTGGTTTGCAAATTGGTGATCAACTTTTAGAAGTTTGCGGCATTAATATGAGGAGTGCTACCTATAATTTGGCTGCTAACGTGTTGAGACAGTGTGGGAATTCTATTACCATGTTGGTGCAGTACAGTCCAGATAGTAAGTAAATTTTTGATTACTACTTACTTACACTTATTGCTGTTCTATGTCTATTGTAACTAACACTACTGTAATACGAGGAGTGGCAAGTAAGATACAGTCTAAATAACTTTTTGCGTTTTCTTAATAAATTTTTTTTGCATTGGAACTAGTGACTAATATTAGTAAAATTTGTATAGAATTTAATTGATGGCCTTATTATTTCCATTATTACATGTCTTGATATTACACTCATGGTACTCGGCCATTAGTGGGCTATACTAAACTAGGGCTTATGTGATAAGACCCGTTTTATGAATTTGAATCAATACGAAACGTTATGCCGACCTAAAACTAAGTAAATGTGAGAATCTTTAGACCTAACATCTACAGCAGTGTTTTTCAACCTGTGGGTCATGACTCCCTGGGGGGTCGCGAAGCCTCTGTAGGGGGTCGCGAGAGGTCGAGAGAACTCGGCAAAAAAATCAATAAATTTTAAAAAGGTAGGTATATTAAGAAAAAGTTAACAAAACGATACTCGTTATGTTATTTATT
>JARFOC010001321.1:181332-204628 GCA_031763485.1 Osmoderma eremita
GTTTTCTTAATATAAAATATTTTATAACAAGAGAATAAATTTATAGATTTACTTTTGAAGATTGAAAAAGTGTAATATTATATGTAGTGAAATGTGTATTTCTTTCATTTAAAAAATATCAATTAACATTCAAATCTTTCAGTAGGATTATGTGCGCTATACTGTCCGACTTTGAGGTTGAGCCACTGTATATCATTTCCATAATTTGCCAGCAAATTGCAAGTTTTAATACAGAGAATATTGTCGTTTATGTAAATTTGATGATTTTTTTATTGGCTTACGTATGGAATATCCTATAATAATACGTTGATATAAGTTGCCCCCGGCTTGCTTCATCTTTATCTAATGCATAGATATGTAGGTACATATGCATGGAAGAAATACATTTCTTGTTCGACACAGTAGATTCCCTATGCTTTGCTTCTTTTCTTACATTAAATATAGCTTTTGTTATTATATGTCAAAATTGCTCAAAAATAAATTCAAAGATAGAAAGTGACAAAAATTTAATTTCCATAGATGGTTTCACTGAACTACCAAGCAAATTTGGTGTTTACCGTGGGGGTGGTTTTAGAACTATTGCATGGTGTAGCTATAATTTTTAGCTTCAGCTGGATTTTTTAAGCACCAAACATATCATTTCCTTTCTATCAACAAGGTTCTTAATATAAAAAATGTGTTATTTAACTAAACCGATAACAAAATGTTTTAAATATTATATTAGCTTTCAACTACAATAAACATAAAATTAGTATGTACAACGGATTGATATCCACCACATTTTAAAATTTACATTGCATATAAGCACTACTATTTTTTGCTTCTTTCTTCTTTTATTTTATTTAAAAGTTTATAAATGCTTATTTTACTATATTTTAACTTAGAGCCGCGTAATAATAAAATATTGTTGATTATGACCTAACAATTATATCTTATTATATGTCATATTTGAATTAACTCATTTTCATTTTCATTCATTCTCCGAAACGTGCGTAACATTTAATTTTACAAAGTCAGATACTGTAAGAAAGTTTATTGAAGTGGTTGCGCTAGAATATATACCGTTATCTAGTTAGTCGGCGTGATTAATATTCAAGCAAAGTGTCACTTCGTCTTTTTCTAATTAACTAAACAAACGTATAATCTCTCTTTTGTTCCGTAGTAGGTGTGAAATGGCGAAAAATGCGTGGGAAACACCTACGACTCTATTAGGCAAGAACTTTCACCAGTTCTACTTACATTATTTTGGTTGCTCTGTCCAAAACAGATTTCATTGATTTTCTTCATATTTTTCTTTCCACACGACGAATTAGATGTAATTGTGTCACGTAATTTTCAATATAAGAACAAGGAATATAATTAGGATTCTCGTAAGCATCTCTAAGCATATCTTTCTTGCTCCATTATTCTCCTATACGCATGGAAAATAATATTTAATAATCTTGTGGTTGTCATATAAATACATATCTTGGAAATTTATCTTGGGTTAATTCTTAAAAAAATGTACAGTAAGAGCGATTGTCCTATAGTGACCCGATGTTACACGAGGGCAGTCAGTCAGTCAGTCACACAATCCAACTAACGCGACAGAGAAACCATAGACGCAATAGATGCATTGCTCATTGGCAAGGAGGCATATCAAATTCGCTGTGGTTTCAAAGAAAAATTAAATACTACAATAATGTAATAACAATAATAATAACAGTCTTTAGACAACTTCAGAAGAAGTTGACAGCATGTTTAGCGAAACGTCAAATACAAATACTGCAACGTGGCAACACCGGGAAAACATTTCTATAATAATAATAACACAAATGGTAAGACGCTCGCACCTTGCAGGATTCCCAGTACCTCAGCCTGAAAGACCGAGATCTGTCCTCCCAAACCAAGAGTCAATTTTTATTTCCGGAGAGAAAATTCCCGCTCCAGTCTGTTGTGGTTTCGTAAAAATTGAAATCGTTGGTGATAGTACGACGTGGGGCTCAATGTGGACACAGCATCGTTTGCGGAAGGCAAACTCCGAGAGCACGCAGTCCTTTGCAGCATCAAAGAGGGGTATCTTTGGGACGCCGCGACACTGCTAAAGGCTACGCATGCTCTTTCGGTTTCTGCTTTGACATGCCGGCCCCAGTTCAGCTTTTTGTCAAACAAAACTCTTGCCAACCAATTTTTGTGGGTGGAGGTGCTCCACTTTTTTTTGTTGGTGAAGAGTACCATCTCTGTTTTTTCTGGGTTTACAAATCGGCCATGTTTTTTACACCAATTTTCGATTAATTTCAGAGCAGTCTGCATAAGGTTACAGAGCACGCCCTCAAATCTACCATCTATGAGTATAATAATAAAATAATAAAACAGTATAATGTCGTCCGCATATGCAATGGCGTGGAAACCGGACTCTTTGAGCGCACGGACAAGGTCATCTATCACAAGAGTGGTGACAGAACGCCTCCTTGGGGACAGCCTCGATCCACGAGTCGCCTGGTCCTCCTATCGCCCACATGATCTCTATTGCCCTTTGCGCCAGCATGAGGTGTAGCCAAGCCACCAGGGTCAGGTCAACCCCAGCCGTGCGAGGGCACTAACAATGCTGTTGAGAGACGCTCTATCAAGCGCTCCCTCTACATCTAGGAATACACCTAGGGTGGACATTTTGTTGCCCAAAGACCTCTCGATCCGTCGCATCAGAGAATGGAGGGCAGAGTCGGTGGATCTACAACTCCCGCTAAGTAATATTTTACGCAAGAGTTAGTTTGTCTTGCGGTTCTACATATTTCGTAGAGCTATAAGATCGTTGTTGGCAAAGTCGTTGCTAATTTCACATAAGTAAATTAAAAACTACATTTCGTGTGAACCCGGCCTCATCAGTTAACGAAGCGATATGTGCGCTGCTAGTCAGGAACGTAGTTATGGCACGATCAGCAAACATGCTCGATTCTTGCCAATGATTTCCTCTCTGACAGGGATAAATGTATGTCGAATGCGATGTGCATTCCTTCTGATATGTAGACTTTTGTTACGGTTTGTATGTATAAATATCGCGGTTAGATAGTTCGGGAAAACGAGCATTGTCGGACCAAGCAAATAAGGAAGCAAAAATTAAACGGTTAATTTGCGATATATTTCTAATATGCTGGACGAAAACAACACGTGAATAGCGCACATCATAAATATAACAAAACTGGCGTAAAATCCGGCGAGCAATTCTTATTTGACTCATGTATGTGCAACAATGATTTTGTGTAATCCACGATTTACTTTATCAGCCAACAAATCATTTTGTTCATTCCGGGATAAATGCGGGAACTGTATGTTACCTAGTAGGAAAACGTTACAAAACTTTGTGCCACCGGCTCGAAAACGTATTGAAATTAGAAACGGTAAATGTTTCACCACGATTTATAATTTATTTTATGTACCTACTATCAAGTGCACGCCTGTGGCACGCATCTCGCAGCTTTACTCATCAGTAATAAATACATAACCAAGGCTATATACATAACGTACTAAAAAGCATAAAACCAGTTTTTTATTGGGCCTCTTCATCCCACACTAAGAAAAAAGTTTGCATTATCTATTTTACAGCTTCAAGGAACACTAGCTTTTGAGTGGTAATGCTGTTCACAAATGAAAAAGTATGATATAACTTCTGAAAATGCTCACTGTAAACAATATACCAGCGCCATCTGCCGCATAAATGGTGAGTTATCATTTTGTGGCAACAGCACTAGTAACGCCGGTCATATAAATTTGAACCCATTTAAATATTTTTAACAAATAATTAATTTTAATAATAATGCATGTTTATATCTGCCCGAAAGCGCGTAATTATTGTGCTGTCTTCCATGCCAATTTTATTTTATACAGGACTTTTGCAGTACAAGATCGGAATACATACGAGGGTCGATCAAGTTTTTTTTTTCAAGGTAATCTCCTTTCACGTCGATACACTTTTCCCAACGTTTCTGCCATTTCTTTAACCCCTCCAAACAGAAGATTTGTCAAACTTCAAAATACGCTTCTGTCTCGGCGATAATCTCCTCGTTTGTCCTGAATTCTCTTCCCTCGAGCCATGTTTTCATGTTGGGAGTTAGGTCAGGCCATGCAAAAATTCGCGCAGTTCATGCAATTTGGTCGCGACAATTCTGGCTGAATGTGCAGGTGCGTTATCGTGGTGAAACAGCATCTTCTTACCCGATTGGGGCCGTGTCTCCTTCAATTTCTTATCGAATCCGACAGGTACTTATTGATCCACCGTCGAACATACATACATACAACTCTATCAAGTTTTAAAAGGAATATTGGCAGCAAAATTTGGATCCTCGGCATCATACCCTCTCAATATTTGTGACATTAATTTTAAATACACTGTATACCGTACGCACGTGAACATAGGAGAATAAAAGCAATTTATTTATTAAACTATTTACTTATAAAAACATTATTTGTACATATTGTTCCAATATAGATATTCACATTAATCAAATATAATAATTTTAATATATGGTTATTTTTCTACAATTTCAAGTAAAGTAATTAACCCGGAAACCAAGTTTGGTTATTATAATTAAAGTATTATGGATATCTTCTGGATTGATAGTTATTCAACAGAGATATAATTATTCAATACCACAAGAAATAGCAATGGCAGTCCTTCTTTTAGTAAGTTGGTAAACATAACATGGTGACTTAGTATTATAATTAGAGCCAAATTAACGGCCGATGCATATTTATCTATTATTAACCTTTAGTCAACTTAGTTTGCATTTTTTTTCTGTTTGATTGAATTTAAAAACTTTTACTACTTACAACTTCATATAATCTAGATCTTAATTAGAAACGAATTTGAATTTGAACGGAAGAAAAATGGTTGAAAAACAAAACGCTTCTGTATCAGTTATAATTCATGTATAAACAATATTTAAAATTCAAAGACTCCTATATAAAGATCAATATGTAATATTTGAACTATATAGTAGTACACAGTGTATACAGGGTGACGTATTAGTGCGGCAAAGCTCGATATATCCGTTGCCACATAAGATATCAAAAGTTCTTTAAGAAAATTGTTGACTTAACATCTATACAGGTGTTTCGTATCACCAGGGTGAACCAAACGTACGTTTTCTTAAATTGAACAGCTTGTATATTATTTCAGACTTAGATGAAGCTCATCACACTTCCAATGTACAGCGTACAGGCTGATCCATTTACAATAATTGAAAAATTAACGTATTTGAGTTTTGACTCGTTCTATATTTAGTTTTGACAATTTTCAAACCATGTCACTTTGCTGTAAAACTGCGCCAACGGCAAAAATCCATGCTTAGGATAAATGATAAAGTCTGTGCCCAAGTGCGTGCGGCCTTACGGCCCCCTCCCCACCCACAGACTTTTGGGTGGCCCAACCCAATTGGGCCCGTTGTGCTACCTCCTCCGTGTGTACTGTGTGTGTGTGTGTGTATGACTTGTTACTGTGTCTCCTCGCCGTGAGAGGGCAGCAGTGCCGATTTTTGGCCCAGCACTGAAGGATACCGGGAGAGGTACCGATCACCGGCTGCAATCGACTTTTTTTTAAATCGATTGCGGCATGAAGATTCGAACCATCAACATCCAGGACGGATCCTTAGCGCTTTTACCACTGCGCCACAAACCTTGTCGTTTGCAGTATACAAGACCGCGAACTCACAGTGATTTGCATATAAAATTGACCATAACTTCTGAAGCACGCTGTATAAGTCAATGAAATTGTGAAGTGTGAGGCATAAGCTTAATCTAGATCTGAAATAATATACAGGGTGCTCCATTGTGTTTGCTTCACCCTGGTGACATGAAACAAGCTGTATATGAGAATAATTTAAAAATGTTAATTTTAAGACTGGCTACAATTTTCATAAATACCTTTTTTTGATATGTTATATAATAACAGATATATCGAGCTTTGCCATACTAATGTGTCAGCCTGTATGTAATATTCTTTAAATAGCACAAATTATAAATTTAAGAAAGAATTCATGTAAAGACCACAAAGTATTCCCCAATCACCTGTTAAAGTGCTAAAGATATACAAACTCTGATATAATAATGAAATACTCCATGCACATTTGTCTGGCATCTTTTACATAAATTGTCTTATTTACATAATTTATTACTTTGCTATTAGCAGAAAACTTATTATTTCAATTTTCATTCATTCCTTGTTTTTTTAAGCAACATTTGTGCATCTTCAGTTGGTCTTTTTACAGCTTTATTAATCGAATCCTGCAACCACCTAACCTGAGTAGCAGGTCCATATCCCTTCTCATTCCTAGCAGCTATTCTAAATATAATTGCACTTTTCGTGGATGTGTCAACGTAAGCAGAAGCTAAGGAAGAATGTGGAACCACACAAGAATTATTAGCGCCGGAGTAGACTCTGACAAAAGCCATAGACGAAGGCGCAACATTCTCTTTAGAAGTATTCCTTACAGCCAAATAAACTGAATATTCTGTTATTTCACCTTTTGGGGGCTCCCACGATATGTGAGCTCCATCAGTAGACTTTGCAATTTTTATAGCTGATGGAGCACTTGGAAAACCTGGCACGCACGTTTTAAAGGCAGATATTTCACTCCATTCACTTTTTCCAACAGAATTAACTGCAGCAACACGGAATTTATAAGCTGTACCAGGTTCTAAATTAATTTTTGCTAAATTACAAATCTCGGGCAATTGATCTTCAGTAAAATCCTGTTCTGATTCATCTAGATAAAAATAATTTTGTACGTTACAACTGGTACCTTTAATAAAACCCACAGTATGCCAAATCTCTTTTGGATCTTTTTGTTCAATGGGTTCTGCTTTTACTTCAATATCTTTAGCATGGTTAATAGCAGCTGATGCTAATGCAGATAATGCAGTTTCCATTTCATCTTTAGTATTATTCTGTTGTACAGGTTGTTGTAGTAAATTGTTTGTGGAAATATTTTTATTCATCTCACTATCTTCCTCCTTTTTAACGATAATTTTATTTTCATTTATTTCACACTCAATATCCAGGTTTTGGTTAATGTTAGATTCTGGTAATCCATCTGGTGCATTGGCATCTGTTACCGTGTCCATATTCTCATCATTTCTTTCTCCAACATCTGGTTCTTGAGGATGTGGAAGTTTCTTTTTGACATCACTAGGTTCTTCACCAATTTTATTGCCTTCCACATCTGGTTTATCTATTTCTTTTGCTTTTGGTATATCTTCCTCCATTTCATGAGATTTATCAATTTCTTCTTCGCTATTATGTGCAATAGGAGCATCATCAGTATCCATTAATGTGTTTAATATATCTTCGTTAGACTTAGGTTGTTTAGATAATAACAGTAATGCTTCCTTAGTTTCTTGGTCTAATTCCATTTCTTCTGTTTTATTTTCATCCTTTGATTGCTCTGCTTGTTGTACTTCTTCCGTTTCTGGTTTAATATCTTCTGTCTCCATATTTGATATTTAACATAAAACTTAGAATCGATTTCAAATCTAAAAAATTAATGAACTTCATAAGAAAAAAGTTTGTATTAATTTAACTTAGTTGATTCCTACATAACCTAATATAATTCAATAGACGCTTACCTAATTTTTGTGTATTCAGACTTATCTATATCACATAATAATATTAACTCTGAATTCCAGTCTTATGTAATTTTATGTCTTATCGAATTTAGCCTGAAATACGTACTATTCAAGCTATATCAAGATTCTATAAACAGTTCATATGAAGAAAAAACGCCAAAAACTGCTATAATCAACGTCTCAAAATTGATAGACGGTTGCAGTCAGTTGCAGTGCGGTAGTGCTGCCAACCTAATTAACTGTTCAATGTTCCAAACAAATTACAGTGTGAAATAGTAATAATTCTTACATATAACGAATATAAATGAATACTATATGACAAATAATTTTATTGTATATCTTTGATTAGATTATATTTCGCTCATAGGTTCTAATTTACTTTTACAATTTGTGATTAATAGAGATCGGACCCAACGTTTATATATGTTCTAAGGATCGGACGCTACCATATGGCAGGATACAAGGCGGCAACAAATAGTTTTATGCATAATAGCTATACCCATAAAATATTTTACGTTCAATTATAAACACTCCAAGAAAGTTGGATGCGTTTTCGGAGTTAGTGCCAAATTAGTCAACCATTCAAGGCAAAAGTCGTAAATTGATACACCAACGACTTTTATACCTTCGTAGACAGACTGTATGTGGGCAAGTGAGCATGTGGGCCGGAATCATTGGTTACGTTCAACGTAAGAAGGAGCTGCTACGGGTACACACAGGATACACACAATATTTGGAAGTACTTCTGACCGGTTGCGATCCTACTACGCTAGGGAAATTCAAATCAAGTTCAAAATATTTTTGATGTGTGGGCGGTGTTTTTGTAATTTTATTTATGTTAGCATTTGCTTATTTAGCATGAATTCACTATACCTTAATATAAAAAAAATATAAAAAAAAATATTTTTAAATTTCGAAGCAGTTATTATTTACAGCACATGTAGCCGCAAGAAATGATCGCTCTGTTAAATGACAAATACCTGATGTACGGTCGATGCATATATTTTATATATGGGTCGATGTAGCGAAGAGTAACGATTGAAAAACATCCAACAGTTTGCCAGAGACAAAGTTTGCCAACCATTGCCAATAGTTGACTACGCTGAATGCGACCATTTGGCTCTATTACTTTCAGGTTGCCCCATATATAAATATATAATGCTCCTATATTGTGGGTCGTGTCAAAATCTTATGGAACTAGTTTTCGCCGAGAAAGTGAAATAGGCGATGCTAATATTCCACAGACTATTCCTATATTCTATCTCAGTCAGCACAAAACGGTTCTGCGCCGATCCAGAAGTTCGCAGAAGTGTTTGGTGCTAACTGAGATATCCGATGTGTTCTGTCTCGTTTTGATTTCGGAATTTTCTGGACGGAACCCGTAATACAGGAGTATTATATATATATATATATATATATATACATATGGGTTGCCCAGGTTGCACGAAGCAATTAGTAGCTGTGGTAACAGTCGGGTGAGCGCTATCGTGATATGTGATTATAGTTCTGTTCCAGCACGCAGTTTGCTGACGATTCGTGATGACGTGCCAATTAGAAAACATTTTTCAGTTCTCAAGGACTCCAGTCCGATTGGTTCACGTCATCACGAACCGTCAGCAAACTGCGTACGGGAACAGAGCTTATAAGTTCTCGGTGCCCGAGTTGGGCCATTTGGGTTCAAACTGTATATATAGGTATTTGAATAAACAAAAAAATGTGTTTCATTTCTTACTTATTCGAAAACAAAATCGGCTTGGAGCATTATATTCAGCTTGTATATGGATTCCTACGTAGAATCCTTCTATCATAAATTGACATACGCGCGTATATCGGGGAGTATTCGTAACTATTTGTCCGTCCATTGTATCTGTACGAACTTGGTGTCCGTTCTCTAGTGATTAGTTTACATTTTTAGTTACCTAGGCTAGGGCTAGGTGGCTAGGCTACGTTCACCTACGTTCACGACAAAGTTGGTAATAGAAATGTGGTTATGTTGGGCTTGTATATATTGAATTGTGGTAATTGTAATTTCATTTATTTAATTTACTCTTAACTCTGTCAATGGTTCGCGGGTAAGTCTATTCTGTTTATAAATTTTGAAGCATATTAAATGATCTATATTTGCCAAGAAGAGATAGAACTAGGTCTCCTGAAAGGAAGCGACGTAGATCTCGTAGTAAAGAACGAACTAAACGTCGTCGTAGCAAATCTCGGGATAAACGTAGTAAATCACGAGAACGAAGGAGTAGATCTAAGGATAAAAGAAGTAGTTCTAGGGATAGGCGCAGTCGATCCAAGGAGAGAAGAAGTCGTTCAAAAGAGCGACGTAGTCGATCCAGGGATAGAGATCGTAAAGATAGGGCAAGGAGATCGTATAGTCGTGATAGAGATCGGAGAGGGTATAGTATTTTATTGCTATGATAATATAGCATATATCATACCTGTGAAACAAATATTGAATTATGTTTTGGGTAAAGTGGTGACAGTAAAGAAAAGCGGATTTCAGGAAAATCACGTAGACGTGACAAATCAAGGTCTAGATCACCGCGTGAATCTAAGAGCAAAAATGATGATGCCTCTGAATTACCATTTGATCCTACAAATCCTGACAAGGTAATTATGTTAAATAATATATCTATATACCAGAAGCATACCAGAACCTATATATGTATATATGGCAGGAAGCAAGATTGTATTTTGTCAATTGATTTTTAGACTAATGTATATTGCTTTGCTAATATCAAGTGTCTTCGTGATTGTAAATGTGGAGCTATGGAGTATTCAATTGAGGAAAAGTAGAAATTGCTACTCATTTATTTTTCAATTGCTGACTGTTTTTTGATTAAAAATATCATTCTGTTAGCTTTAAATAATTCAGGTTAAAAAAAGTTATATTTAAAACAGTTCACTTTCCTTTATTTTTAGTCTTATAAGAAACCATAGTGAAAAGTATTTATTAAGCTACTGAAATATTTTAAAACAAAGAGTTTTGATGTAAGCTGATCAGCTCCTAGGTATAAGTTAAAGCTAAGCAGCATTTGTCTTCATTTTTCAATAGATGTGTTGAGTATTTGTAGTAGTCTTTAACGAAAGGAACAAGTACTACGTGTACGAGTGGGATTTAAATCTTTTCTCAAATAGGAGATTAGTATTTGGCGGTATTTAAATACAAGAAAAATGGCACTGATTCGTCTCAAGATGTGGAAAAGCAACCTAAAATAGTATATTATATGGTTTACGCACATAATTGGAGATATTAAAAAAAGTGCTTTTCGTGGAGTAGCAGAAAAATAACCTACACACAATTGAATCTTTAGAAACCAAACAAACTGGTCCATACCCTATATAGTATGCTTTAATATTTTAACAAATTTCTTCTTCATATTCCTCTTTTGTGCAGGCTAAACCTGTTTCTCTTCACACGTTTCCCTCTGCTTATGTGGATGTCCAACTTTCTGTCCATCTTTTTTGCGGTCTTCCAGGCTCTCTTTTCTTTGTGATCTCAAATCTCTACATATTTTGATCAGTCTGTCATTGTCCGCTCTTCCTACATGTTCATTCCATTCTCTTCTTCTTTCTCTGACAAACTTCATGATGTCTATTACTTCACACTCCTTATTCTATCAACTCTTGATTTTCCTATTATTGATCTGAGTGTAATAATTGTTTGGTCTTACTGGTGTCTGCTTTTGTTTCAGCCGCATAGGTCATCACTGGTCTTACCATGTGTCTTACCCTTTATATATTTTTATTTTACTTTCAGTGTTTAGGTATTTGTTCTTCCATGCAACATTTCTTAAACTTCCCGATATTCTTGCTCCCTTCATAATCTGTTGCCTTACTTCCTTGTATTTATTTTAGTCCATTTTTTGTTCGAACCCTTGTATTTGTGTTTATTTCTTCTATTATTTCTGTCAGATGCTGTCAGCTTGAGACCAGTGGAATAAGATATGCTTCTATTATTACTCAGATAATAAGAAATTCATCATCTGTTCAATTTAATATATTAATTATTTTTTCTTTTACTTTTCCCATTTGTTTTTTTTCTTCCTATTTTTCCGTTTAGTGTTCTTTTTTTTTTCTTTTATGTTTTTTAATAATATATTTTTTAATTTGTTTCTTAATGTTTTATGAAGGTTAAAATTTTTATATTAAATTAAATCGTCAACATTTGGACTTCTGTGTCCCGAACTTATGCTTGGCTAAAGTCGCAGTGTGTACGGGAATTCGCAAATAGTTTGCCAAATAACAAACATTGGGGATTTGGCGAATGTCGAATGTGTGGCGCTGGGTGTCAAAGAAAAAATGACTTAGGTTTGTGATATCCATAGAAAAGTTACTACTCGATCTTTTTTTTGTGTAACTTGTGATCAATTCCCAACAAGATGTGGCACTAGTCCGTTTTTAAATGTTCGCTTTTATTTGCGTTTAACTCGTGAATTGAACCACGACCAAAGGAATATAGTGAATCCATAAGACGTTTACGCTTTAATGATATGATTACAGGAAGAAGAACAAAAGAAACTTGAATTAGAGATGCAAAAGAGACGTGAGAGGATTGAGAGATGGAGGGCGGAACGCAAGAAAAAGGAACAAGAGGCGATGAAAAAGGATATCCAAAAGACTAATACAACACCATCAGCCAAGAAATGGTCTTTGGAAGATGATTCTGAAGATGAAGATAAGGTGGAAAAGCAGGAAAAAGAAGAGAATGGCAATAAAGATGAAGAGAAACCAATTGAAGAAAAACCAAATGAGAAAATTATTCAAATTGAAGAAAAGCACGAGGACATTGATCCACTAGATGAATATATGAGAGGTAATTTGAATATGTGTTCATTATATCTTTTATAATTATTACAGAAATGTAATTCAATTTCTTTCTATTGCCTCACCTTTCATATACTAACAAATTTTATATTTAGCTGTGCAGGAGGAAGTCAGACAAATAAATAAGTTTGATATGAAGAATACGCCTACATCAGATTCTCAATCAAAGATTGGATCTCTAGTTATTGTAACTGGTGTCGCAAAAGCGAAAGCCGGCAAAAATAAAGGAGAACTCATCGAGCAGAATCAAGATGGTTTGGAATATTCATCTGAAGAGGAACAAGAAGATTTAAAGGACACAGCTGCCAACATTGCAAACAAACAAAAGAAAGAGTTGGCGAAAATCGATCACAATGAAATTAGGTATCACTCATTCAGAAAGAATTTTTACGTAGAAGTGCCGGAGATCGCGCGGATGACTCACGAAGAGGTAGAAGCATATAAAGAAGAGCTAGAAGGTATCCGTGTCAAAGGTAATTTGATTATTATAAATAAAATAAACGCATTTCTTATAAATATTTTCTATGTATAGGTAAGGGCTGTCCTAAACCGATTAAAACATGGGCTCAATGTGGTGTATCTACTAAAGAACTGAACATTTTGAAAAAACTTGGTTTTGAGAAACCGACTCCGATTCAGGCTCAAGCCATTCCAGCAATAATGTCCGGGCGAGATCTAATAGGTATTGCAAAAACTGGTAGTGGAAAAACTTTAGCATTCTTACTTCCTATGTTTCGACATATTCTCGATCAGCCACCATTAGAAGAAACGGATGGACCTATTACTATTATAATGACGCCTACGAGGGAACTTTGCATGCAAATTGGAAAGGATATCAAAAAGTTCACGAAAAGTTTAAATCTCCACGCGGTGTGCGTATATGGTGGTACTGGGATATCTGAGCAGATAGCTGAATTGAAGCGTGGCGCTGAAGTGATAGTCTGCACCCCGGGTCGTATGATAGATATGTTGGCTGCAAACAGTGGGAAAGTCACGAATCTAAGAAGAGTCACGTACATAGTTTTGGACGAAGCCGATCGAATGTTTGACATGGGATTTGAACCACAAGTATGAGTTATTAATAATTGAAACATTTTTAAAGAAATATTATTTATTTCCGCGCTGGTTCCGTGCAATTAGTACCAACGTTTCTTAATTTTGGTCACTTTCATTTGAGTGTTAATTCAATTTGCTTTATTTTGATTTTTTGTTTTAGGTAATGAGAATTATTGATAATGTTAGACCGGATAGACAAACTGTAATGTTTAGTGCTACATTCCCACGCCAAATGGAGGCTTTGGCCCGAAGAATTCTTCAAAAACCTATAGAAGTACAAGTAGGAGGTCGATCGATCGTTTGTAAAGATGTGGAACAACATGCGGTAGTCTTGGAGGAAGATCAAAAGTTCTTAAAATTGTTGGAACTGTTGGGTCTTTATCAAGAACACGGAAGCATAATAGTGTTCGTGGATAAACAAGAAAATGCAGACATATTATTGAAGGAACTAATGAAAGCTGCTTATAATTGTCTTAGCCTGCACGGCGGTATTGATCAGTTCGATAGAGATTCTACTATAGTAGACTTTAAAAATGGAAAAGTGAAGCTGCTGGTTGCCACTTCGGTCGCTGCTAGAGGTTTAGATGTTAAGCAATTGATTTTAGTTATAAATTACGACTGTCCAAATCATTATGAAGATTACGTACATCGTTGCGGTAGAACTGGTAGAGCTGGAAATAAAGGTTTCGCCTACACATTCATAACACCCGAGCAGTCGAAATATGCTGGAGATATAGTTAAAGCATTCGAACAGGCACTTGTTCCTGTTCCTGAAAGTTTGAGAAATTTATGGGAGGCATACAAAGCAAAACAGGAAGCAGAAGGTATAAACAAATTATACTTTTCAGAATGGATTTTTAAAGTTCGTTTAAATACGCTTTTGTTTGTTTAGGAAAGAAAGTGCACACCGGCGGTGGATTTAGCGGAAAAGGATTTAAATTTGACGAGAGCGAAGCTGCTGCTGTTAACGAAAGAAAGAAGTTCCAAAAAGCAGCCTTGGGTCTCCAAGACTCCGACGATGAAGATTTGGAGCATGATATTGACCAGCAGATTGAAAGCATGTTTGCAACCAAACGTACTGTCAAGGAGATCAAGGCTCCGTTGGGTCTCGTCAATCCAACAACTATAAATGCTCAAAACACCGCTGTAGATAAGCTTGAATTGGCGAAGAGATTGGCGTCTAAGATCAACCTAACGAAAAGTATTAGTGGAGATACTAAATTTGCGACCCAGCAAGCTGCTGAATCTATCTTAAAAGGTAGTGGGAGTCAACCACTTATTACCGCTAAGACTGTTGCCGAGCAATTGGCTGCCAAGCTCAATACTAGATTGAATTATCAACCTAAAGATGACGAGGACAGAAATGATGAAGATGCCGAGCAGACGTTTAGAAAATATGAAGAGGAGCTGGAAATCAATGATTTTCCACAACAAGCCAGGTGGAGGGTAACGTCAAAGGTAGGGTTTCTGCAATATATTTTCTTGATCTGAGAATTACGTGGCTTCGTTGTAATAAAACTTATCTTCATTTTCTTAAGTATTATTAGGTACTCATCATGTTTTTGTGTAAGTTTCTTGCACCAATAATCTAAAAGTGATATTGTGTTTCTAATAGGTAAATATGTAGTCATAATTTTGAGTATATTATTAAAGTTTACAGATTGCTATAATAATAATTCATCTTGGTGTCTATATGACTTAGATTTTGTACAAAACTGGGGCAACTGCAAGACATTTTGTTACTTAATTACAGTGTGACTCGGGGAGTAGATTGTTCGCTGGGTGTTTAGTTGCTCGCAAGATTATCTTATCATCGAGTGAGCCTACGTTACTGTATCTGTTAAAATAATGGAAGTTGTATCCACAACGCACTGGAGATTTGTTTGTTGTCAGATTTCCTTTTAGGCTAAAGGTTTCGCGATGATAAATTACAGTTTATAAATTTCTTGCCTATCATACAAATTTAACTTAGGAAATTCCTTCACTAAATACAAATCTACACTATTTTCCTTTATCTTTTGCTATTAGGTCTGCCTTTTGCGGTGTTTGCCCTTTCCTTTATTTTTTATTAGCTTTTCTATTGTACCTTTCCATGTTTCTCTTGGCCTAGCTCGACTTCTTTTTATGTGTATTTTAGCTTATCAAATTCTTTTCACTTGCCTGTTATTCATCCGCTGTAAGTGCCCTCCCCTAAGTTAACTTAGTATTTTAGTATTGACTGGATTCTTAAATCTCGTCTAATTTGCTCATTCTTTATTTTATTCTTCTTCATTATCCCTTTCATTCTGCCCAGATACTTCGTTTGTGTTGCTTCAATCCTGCTTTTCACTTATCCATATGATAGAATAGGTTTATACATTGTTTGATAAACATGCATTTTAGTTTTTGTTGTTTTCCTGTTTCTTCTATCGGGATTCCTAAATAATCAGTTATCGTACTTGGTCTAATTTTATTCCATTTACTTGTATATTTAGTTTTTGCTGTTCTTCTATTACTGCCATGACTTTTGTTTTCTTAGCATTCATTTTCATCCCGTTATCATGGTGATAACGGGATATCCTTCTTCGCTAGGTGTGGCCTTTTTCTCTTTACTTCAGCGTCGAATCGGTCCAATAAATTAGCATAGTACTGACCCGCGATCCTTCTTCCTTTATCCAAATAATCTATTAAGATGATATCTCGCGAATCCCAAAAAGTCGTCGCCATAACCTTTTCGGCTGTTGGTATCGTCTTTGCCTTCTTTGGTGCACGTTCGCCGGGCGAAACCCACTGTACTGACTGAGCTTCCGGCGTGTAGTGATGAATCCATGTCTCATCAACGGTCACATAACGTCGCAGAAAGTCACTCATTATGCTTAAACATGGCCAAACATTGCGTTGAAGTTGTCACGCGATTCTGTTTGTGATCGATCGTCAGCAGACGCGGCACTCTTCTCGCGGATAGCTTTCTCATACCCAATTTTTCGTGCAGGATATTTTGTACACGTTCAATTGAGATGTTTGCCAACTTAGCAATCCCTCTTATTTTCATCGGCGGTCTGCTAATACGATATTATGCACTTTATTGACCATATCGTCCGTAGTAGGACGGCCTGAGCGCTCCTCATCAAAAATGGAGGTTCGGCCACACTTAAATGCATTAAACCAATATCTGACCGGTACTGTTCTTTTTCCATGATTGCAAAAATATATACACCTTATGCCCGGTTTCTGAAACCTAACAACAGCACTTATCTGTTCGATATCTAGCCGCTTTACATGTAAAACGGCCAGATATCGAACAGATAACTGCTATTTTTCGTTTCAGAAACCGGGCATTAGTCACTTTCAACAGATATAAAATGTAAAGTACTCGATGAATCTTTCCGAAATTTTGATAGATGTCGATTAAAGAATATTACTCACAGTCGGTAATGCAGATTTTCACACAAAGCGCCATCTGTCGTCAAACACGGGTATTTATCATACCACCCTCGTATGTGCTGAATAAGACAGTGTAACTGAACGTTTTATTTTTGAGGTGACAAAAAATTACAGGTTGAAAATGCACGTCCACAACTTAATTTCAATTGCCTTATGTTATATTAGAGTGGATGCTCAAAATGTCCACCTGCCACCTCTATGCAGATTTCTACTCGATGTCAATTGTCCCGCTCGGCATGTGTTTGATTATTTGGCAAGAATCGTAAACACGTCGCTTTTACTCTTGCACAGTATCAATGGGAGTGTTGTGGACGAGACTTTTGAAATAACTCAATAAAAAAATTAAATTGCAATGGATTGAGATCAGGAATGCCATGGAATAGGTCCACCTTGAGCTATCTATTGGTCACCAAGCACTCGAAATAGGTGCTGCCTCACAATCATAAGGAAATTGTGGGGTTGAGGGGGGAAGGGGTATTACAAAGATTTACATGATCACAAAGATTTAAATGCAGTAGTTGTAAAGCTTGTTCGAACCACCGATTTGGAACTACTCAATACTCCTGCGCTTACGCTGTGCACCTATTTTTACCGTTTAAGTCCGAAATTTAAGAATTCAGAATGGTTCTAGAACTGTCAGATTGTATCGGCTCTTGTAAAGAGACCCCAGAAACGGGTTTTTATGTATTCTGATTACCCCTATACAGCAATTCACAATTTAATGATACTTTTTACTTCATTTTCAGTAACTTCATGTACATTATATATTATTACACAACAACAATGCAAGAAACTTTCGTTAGTAGCATGAGTCTTTCAAATTACCTAGTTATCTGTTTACAAGATTCGTAATTTGTATCCTCTAAGATATATCAGTCGACACAGTGCAAAATTTCGAATATCCTGAGGTGAGAAACAAAAAAATGACAATGTTGGACTTCATACAGTTTTGCTCTGGGGTGCGGATATGCTGGTAAATTTTGTTCCCATCTGAAACCTTAGAACTGTTTTAAAATTAGACCTTGAGCAATCATCCGTAGGTTATTAAATTCTAAGACGGTTCGAAAAGTAAGGGTTTGATGTGTGTTGTACCTAACAATAAAATAAACTGTGAATAATGGATTAAATTGAACAATTTGCACTAAATGAAGAGAGTTACATCGAGTTACGCGTTGATAAAAAGAACGAACATTGTAGTTAAGCATAGCAACTGTAAAACACCAAATTCTCTTGTAATCGGAATCGAATCCTTCATCTACTTCCTTTTGTAATTAGATTAAGATTAAATCCCATTTTAAATTTTCATGTGCTGATGATATGGAGAAAGTTTTTTTTACAGATCAACCATTATTTTACTAACTGATAATAAGTATGGTTAAAATATATGAATTTAGTGAAATTTAATTTTTTCATGTTGAATGGAACACAGTCCACAAGTTTTCGTTGATTTTGTTATCCCCACTTCCCATATACAAAATTAATCAGTGGCAGATGGCTGAATTGGAGTAATTGTCACTTAATTAATTGCTAATTGATATATCGATTCCTAGCGATACACTGTTTTCTATAACAAGTAAATATCCTCATTTTAGTGTCAATGTCAACTCAGCTTCTTTACGATTTTCATGAGTTGTTACCATTGTGAAAAATAGTGCTATGGTAATGTTTTGTTTCAAGTATGTTATTTTCTTTAATTACAATGTACGTAAAGTATAGTACAAACTATATTTTTGGAAAAAGTTGATGGTTTTGCCTGGACATGAGATAGCTTAGTCGCCAGTAATAGTGAGGACAACCAGGTATGAAAAACACTACTCATACATTGCTAATTATTATCTAGTCACCATTATATTAATGAAATAAGATGTTATAGATATTTGCCAACTTTCCATTCATGAAGTACATACATAAAACAATGACTTTACAAAGTAAAATAAAAACATGCAATTGATGTACATCCATAAGCCTTTGCACCGAATTTTTTGTGTATTTGCATACTAAATTTTTATCAGTCATTATAGCACTCAATTCATATACTATTGCATCCTGAAATTTTGAGTAATTGAAGGCCAGGGTAGTCTAACTACAAAGGGCATATTGAAAATGTGATAGCACAAGAGAAAATTTCCAAAAATCGTAAAATATTAAGGTATTGCTTTGAAGTTTATATAGGGAAAGTATCACTTTAAATTTGTGCGAATAGTACAATACAATTCGGAGAAAATCGAGAGGCCCTTCCGGCTTTCAACGGATCTCAAACTAATTTTCAAAAATTGCCAGAAACCAATACATACATGATGTTTTCTTCTTATTTCAAAATATCGTGGTGTGTAAGCAAACTTAAATTCAAATTAAATCTAATTAAAATTCGGTTGTATGCGCAATTGAAAAAGTGTAACTATAAAAAAAAATATGTATTTTTTGAAAGGTTTGTGGTACTTCACAACAATTTTTTTTCCAGAAATTCCTGTAATACATTGTCCACGACATATTGCTTTTTTATATAATCGTACGAATGGGAATAAAAATTTAAAAATTATAAATACTATTCATAACCAATTAATTATTATCTATTTTAACAAGAATATATTATAGAATGAAAATCCTATGTACAAAGCTAGTGGTCCTAGTTATCAAATTACCGGTTTTCTACTTAACATCCACTAGTTCAGTGGCATTGAAGTTCATTTCATATTTATTTTCTTCTTAAAAACAATAAATTAAAGGGATAATAATGTAGTTTTATTGTTAGCAAAATAGTCATTATTTAAATATGTACATGGGCAACAAATATTCATACTATGTATCTTTGAGAAAGTTAGAGGAATGAATAGTTTTTTTTACTCACTAACCACAAGCAATTAAAACCTGAAATAGGCGACCATTATGCATTGCACATCTTATCGATATAAAAGTCATTGCAATTTATTCCATCATTATTATTGCATAGTCTTTACTATTTACGTTATTATATGTAATACATAATTATCTTATTCGCCTACCCTGACCTATTTACCTTAAAATTCTCTTTTGATTATTTTGATGTAGCCCGATCGATATCTTAGGTATCTATTTGCACCTTATGTTTCGAGCATTGTTTTATATTCTTATAAACAACTTTTTAACAGCTGTTTTTTTTTTTAATTAATTTCTTTATTTATCCAAAATTTTATTTGCCCTCACCTGTCATGTCAATCTTAAAAATGGGCACACCTAACATAAACATGTAGATAAATTATTTTTTTATGTTGATAAATGCAACTTTCTAAATACCTTAATGCTATTCTCACTTTATTTGGTGTAAACTTCTATATAAATTATTTTATAGTAGATGTATCTAGGGCATTGGATTATTCTAATGTAGGTGAGTGCAGTTAGATTGCAAGAGCACGCATGATGTTATCCTCTTTTGCAAATTATTTATGTAGTAGGTACTTAAATAAGAACTTACGTTCACTTCATTTCATGTAAATGTATTGAAAAAGAAACTGTATTGCTATTAAAGTCACAAATAATTGTGACAATATACGTTTTTTTTTTTAATATTTTTGTTTAAAAGGATATATCAACTAAATAATGTATCTCCATTATGGGTTTGATTTTCAAACGCACTTAATAGGTGGCCATTATTATTACCTACATATCAAATATGAAATTGCAGAAAAACCAGAATGTTCTTTAACAAATCTGCCATTAATAATTAATAACAAGAACCATAATTATAAATGTACTATAGAACACAACATATGTATATTCTTAAAGTTAAAAGCAACTTATTCCCAACTAGAAAAGCAACATTTATTTTGCTAATTAAACAATCCGTGTTGGGTTTTTTAACTTGCACGTAAGAAAATAAATTTAACCTTAATTCATAGGATGATTTGTCTATACCAATAAAAAAAGCAATCTGAAGGGAAATTTATTACATGATAAAGCAAAGACGGGATTACCAAGTGTTGATCAATCGTTATGATTCAAGTTGTTAGTACCAACAAGTGATTTGCGTATTGATATTTTAATATACAGTGTGATGATAAAGTATGGAACAAAATTCATAATTGTTGTTTATTATTTTTGAGAAAATTGCCCGGACATTAATTTTAAAATCTTTTTGCGCAAAAATATAACTGACATTCGTCAAATTAGAGAAAAAAGTGGGTGTTGGCAATGGATGATGATGTTATTATAGCGAACATCATCATCCATTGCCAACACCCACTTTTTTCTCAAATTTTTCATAGACGTCGATAAATAAATAAAGTTGGTACCTCACATAACAATTTTTATTAACAGACGCGCTTTTAAGGCTCTATAAGTTACATTGCACACGCATTTTAAATCACAATAGTCACAATTTATGCTGCACTCAATAGTTTGCCAGTTTAATAATACTATAGCTCGCTTTTTTTATTTCGGAGGAGTGAATTAACTTCAATCGTGTGACGTGACCCAATTACATTTGATATTTTTGAGCTCGCATCACAACAAACAATAATACAACAAAACGCCGCCGCCATATTTGCTTAACAGCTGTCAAACATCACTCAAAATGACGTTGTAAATCATATACATAACCTCATTTATGGCTGCGTTCATAAATTCGTCAACAAGCTACGTTCGACATGCTCAAAGTGAATAAAACAGAAATTTGCCTTTGCAATAGGAGATCACTACCTCACTCCTGGCGAAATAAAGTGAACGGGAACGAATACCAGTTTTAATAATGGTTGGATGCGGCAAAAGGATGATAACCCATGCAGTAGCATGTAATTGATTCAAACAAGAGCATCCTATCAGAGCCCCGATTTCAAGATCCACAATAAGTGAATTGGTCGCCAAATTTGCAGGTGTAAAAGATCTAGGCATCTAGATTAGATAGAACGAAGAAATCAAATTAAATGTGTTACTTGAAGCTGAGGAAAATCCTCTGTATGTTGATCAAACTTTTGTCGTAAAGTTAAAAACAAGAAAAGTATGACCAAAATACAAAGTGTACCAATTGCATTTTGTATCGGTGACACTGTTTCTACGCGTTGAATAAAGATGATTCAAATCGGCGTTTATAATATTATAAGAACATCATGTTGCAATATGATCCAGATGCAAATTTTTAAAGTAATATTATTTTCCCTGGCGAAGCTACCTTTTACATGAATGGATCTGTACATTCATACAACTGAAGGAAATCTATCTATCTGTTATTTAGATTTTATGAGATTCCCGTTAATGCAGTTCTCTTGCAGTTCTTTTTTCCAATATCGAATATGCTGGTACATCCCGTCAGAGTATTTGGTTTCAGCAGGACGGGGCGCCTCCCCACTATGCCATAGATCGGTATCTTAATGAAACATTTCCAGAATGATAGATTGAGCGCTAAAACAGACTTAACACATTAGATGATTTACTGCAGAGAATTCCCGCTGAAATGGAACAAATTAATCCAGATAATAATTTTTTTAAAAAGTAAATGTATAGTTTTCTTTAAAAAAATGGTTGTCTAAAGTACCAAATATATGTATTTATATAGTTTAAGCGGTAAGAACTATGCAAAACTAGAGAAAACATTGGGGGTTATTTAAAAAAATGACATCAATTATATTTTTGTCCCAGAAGATAGTATTTTAAAATTAAAAGTTGACGGATCCGACCAATTTTCTCAAAAATAATAAACAATGATTATGAATTTTGTCCCCTATTTTATTTATTGTCATGTTGTTTATTATCAGGGCCAATTTACATATACACTATCATTACAAGATCCGGGTGGATATCAATTAATTAATCAATCATCCGATTTACCCGACGGTGGCCTTTGGTTACGCCAGCAAGATAAATAACATCTTTATTTACAAAAAGTATTTTTATCACCTATGCGTTCCTTTATGCTATTTGTGCAGTGTGTGTAAGCACATTAAATTTATTTTTGGACGTACCCTCAATGACTTATTTTTTTCGATGAACAAAAACATGTTCATGTTTTCGATTTGTTTAATCACGAATAAATTCTTTAAGATATCAATTGCTAATAATTACCGTTAAAGCAAAAAAAGTAAAGACATGTAAGGATTTTCGCCGGTCCAGATTAGATTAGTAAATGATTTACAGTTTTTAAATAGCATTACGTTGCTATGTGGAATTACTAGGCAGTAATATACAGCTTTGGTCTTGTAGCTTATAGCCTATATTGTTAAAACAGTGCAACAATACAATATTTTGAAGAATATGTAAACTAAGGTTTTCGAATATGTCCCCTAAGTAGGCAAACTTCATTAGAAATAACTTATCGTAGAATTCTTCAGCGGAAATCCTAGATCCTTATACAGGCTGATTCATTTTCGACCCTCACCATGGGGATCTCGCTTATTATTGGAGATAGAGGGTAGGTTTA
>JARFOC010001321.1:212869-227219 GCA_031763485.1 Osmoderma eremita
AAGTAATATACAGGCTGGCTCCTCAGCCTCCTTATTCACCTGATCAGGTGACTAAGGAGGCTGAGGAGCCCGCCTGTATTTTACTTACTTCACTAGATGTGTCAACCACTAAATTATTTTTTGCATTATCCTCCTCTTTAACCGCGATCTAATATTTTTCATCTACAACGTTACTAACCATGTATTTGTTTAATTTCTGCAAAATCATTTTTGAGATTCCCGTTTATCTAATTCAGATAAAATCACGAAATGTGTTATTGAATATTTCTTTGGATTATCTGAATAATAAAATTAATAAGCGTGCTGTATTTTAATAGACGTGGCACAGTTTTTCACAGCGGAAATCCCATATTTATTTTGCGAGAAGAAAAAAAAAACAATTAAGTATTTGGCGGGGGTTTACTACATATATAAAGAGGCAGTTCCAAATACACTACTATTACGTTGTGGTAGAGCATTGCGCGCATCAACATGAGGACTATATTATACGTATTAATGATAAGCGGATTGTGGTGTGGTAGTCTTCAAAAAGGCGATTTCTTATCGAAGAAACATAAAATTGGTAAGACCGGCTAAATAGATCAAATTTCAGTTTGGTACATATTCTATTTTAAGAATTATTACTCACTGTTGATTTTACATTGCAGATGATCCAGAAACGCTTAAATATCAACTAAAATTTTTACACCTATTTAAAAGTAGCGATTCTCTAAAAGATGATACTGTGACTACATTTAAGCCTGAAAAGGACTTAGTTTTGGTATTGATCTGATTTATATATTTTCGGGTGTTATTATTAAGATATAATTGCTTTCAGAACGATACTTTATTGACGCAGTTTCTAAAAACAGACTGGTTGAAAAAAGGAGAAATCTTTTCCATCTTTAACGAAAAACATTTAGAGCAAGCTATATTGTTGTTTAAGGTACACTATTACGTCAAAACAATTGACGACTTGTACAAAATTGCTGCGTGGACTCGGAGTAGAATAAATGGAGGACTGTGGTCGTATGCGTTTTCTGTGGCTTTAGTACACAGACGAGATACTTTCGGAATGATTTTACCACCAAAATATGAAATAAACCCGCACTTCTTTTTCAATAGTGAGATTATGAATGCCGCGCAAATTGCTATGCAAAAATGTAACCCGAAAGAAATAGTAATCTACGATAATCCCTTAAACCGTTACACCAACTTAGATCCAGAACAATTACTGACGTATTTTACAGAAGACATAGGGCTAAATTTGTTTTATTATATGTACCACATATTCCTACCCTGGTGGATGGACGGAGAAGAATTTGGTATAATGTTGGATAAACGAGGAGAAATGTTTTATCATGTTATGGTCCAGTTAGTAGCTCGCTATAACGCGGAGAGATTATCAAATGGATTAGAAGAAGTCTCTGCAATTGATTTTACTTCTCCGTTGGATTTCGCTTACTATCCATCGTTAAGATATCCAAACGGCGTCGAATTTCCAAGTCGACCAGAAGGCGTTCGCTTAAATGAAGTGAGGAGAGCTGCCCTGTCCAGAAAAAATAATTTCACGGATTCTTATATTCGTGTGCGAGATTCCGCGTTCAGAATACAAAATGTAATCGATCTAGGTGCCGCTTATTGGGTAAGTCTCACATTTCGTTATACAGGGAAATTAAGAGAGATTCAAAATGATTGTCGTAGAGAAATAAGTGTTTACCGCAAGTTTGAAATTAATACTTTATTAAAAGCTATGTAGTCCGATCTTCTAGCGCAATTTTAACACACTTTTCAATGTCCTATCAATTTGAAAATATTATATCTTCGAAGACAACACAATATTCGCATATTTTCGTACAGATATTATCATGGGTTATGAAAATTAATAATTTTCAAAGTAGGACTCAAGTCAGGTGAATAAGGAGGCTGAGGAGCCACAGAGATATATTTACTGGTCAAAAAACCGTTTATGGAAATTGCTGTGTGACAAGGCGCATTGTCATGACGCAGGATCCAATCGTTCTTGATGTTTGGTCTCACACGCATGACCCTTTTTCGGAGTCTTTTGAGAACCTCTCGGTAAAAATATTGATTAACTGTCTGACCTTGAGGCACGAACAATTTGTGAGCGATTCCCTGGCTATCAAAGAAACAAATCAGCAAGCTGTTGATCTTTGATTTGCTCATTCTTGCTTTCTTGGGCTTTGGAATGCCTGAAGTGTGCCATTCCATGCTCTGGCGTTTTGTTTCTGGGTCATTGTCGAACACCCAACTCTCATTACCAGTAATGACAGGTTCCAAAAAAATTTCATTAGTTTCAATCGATTCCAAAAAGTCAAAGCACCGTTCTCTCCTGACGTCCTTTTGTTCATGAGAAAGGTTTTTTGGAATCAAATGGTAATGTGATACAAATTCAACTGTTCCCCGATCATTCTAACCGTCAACCGACGATCTGAACGCACAAGATCGCGGATTTTGTCGACATTGCCATCGGTTCTTGCAGTTGAAGGCCTTCCGCTGGCTGGTCATTCTTTCATAGGGCTTCCTTGGCCTGTTGGACCTATATTAGCAAAATAAAAATAAAATTTAGCAATATGCAGTTTGTTGTAGTAGGTACATGGATATTATTTAATAATAATTTTACTTTTTCAGGGGGTAGAATTGTATAAAGGTGACTTTAACGGATTGGAAGTCTTATCCAATCTCCTAGAAGGCAATCCGAATTCTTTACAAATGCCCTACTACGGTACTATGCAAATACATGCACGGCATCTCTTGGGATACTCTCCGGAACCATTAAATAGAAACAAAGCCATACCGGCAGCTACTGAACATTATGAGACCACATTAAGAGATCCGGCCTCTTGGAGATTTTTCAAATGGCTTCTAAATTTTTACGAAGATTATTATAAACGCATCAAACCCTACACAACAGAAGAGTTGGAATATCCAGGTGTTAAAGTCGAGTCCATCGATACTAATGAAATGGTCACATTTTTCCAGTATTTCAACTCCGATCTAAGCGCGTATTATGATTCCAAAGCACGAGTGTACATTCGACAAAAACGTTTAAATCACTTACCTATAGTATACAATATTACCGTTTCGAGCGATAAGGATCAAGATGTTTTAATTAAATCTTTCCTTGGGCCTAAATACGATAGATATGGGCAGGTTTTAGATATAAAGGAGAATGCAGATAAATTTTATGGAATAGACTACTTTAGTCACAAGCTTAGACAAGGTAGAAATGTGATTACACGAACTTCAGATGAAAAGGTTTGGTTATATGACAGAACGAGCTTCAAAGATTTGATTGATGGTGTGACCGATGCTCTTAATAACAAAAAAGAATTTGTCTTCGATGGTGGGGAGGCCTACTGGAGTTTTCCAGGAAGGTAAAGTTTTATTTTACCAATAAATTACATTTGTTATCATCACTCCCTAGCGTTTATAATAACACTAATATTTTCAGGATGTTAGTACCTAAAGGAACTGCGTCTGGTATGAAATTTCAGTTATATGTTATTCTCACGAAACTACCGAAAACCGACCAAGTTATCGCAAAGAAAGGATTTTACAAGCGTGCAGGCACAGGAGGATATTCTGACCTATCGTTAAGGTTTCCACTGGATCGAAAAATGACGAAGTCATTTTTCGTCGACAACTCATATATTACTGATGTTATTGTTCGTCATGATGAAAATATGAAGACATAAGTAAATTGTATAAAATGATTTTACGAATCATTTGTCTCTTTATATTTCAATAAATTATCCTGTTTACCTTTATTATTACAACAATTTGATTTTGAATAAATATAAGATTCCAAATATCAATTTGTTGTCAAAAAATCCTTCGGAAATGGTCACAGTTTTCGGAACAAAGCGAATTGAGATTTTAATGGGGTGTTGTTACAGTGACCGTTATCATTAAAAAGAAATTATACAGCTTTAAATTTTTATAATAGCAATAAAACTTTGTCCCAGACATTTGACTGACCTCACAATTCAATGATTTTCCCCAAATATCACTTATCTTGATTTGGTGTTGCGAAGTGTATTGTTCTATGTTCTTAAATTATCTTCTTGAAGGTGGTTTTCATGATATAAAAATGTTACAACAAATAAAGATATCGTTTCCTACTAAACCGGAAGTATGATCCAGGGTGCGCCAGAAGAATCTATGGTCAGAAGAATGAGCAGTGCTGGTTTGTTATTTCGTTTAAAAAATTATTTGAACTGGGCTGTAGCTCCACCAATGCAATTTTATACTTGAAAGATAGCAGCCAGTCATCCAATCATAACAAAATTCCGTCACAGGAACGAACGAGATTGATCCGAATATGATTTTTCGCGCTGAATTCAAATATAGAAATGGTTTCTGCTTATCGGTCTTAGTTTTTACGTGACTTCCGTAAAACTCCCGAAAACTTCAGATTATCCAATTTGTATCAATTGTTTGTAAAAAGCACTGGTGAAAAAATATGTAAATAGCTGAAAAAACAAGAAATAAATAACGAGAGGAAATACATGGTAAGACAACATAACTAAAAAAGTTTTTTTCCCGATTTCCCCCGAAACTTTGCCTCAGGAATGTCTCTCTGTACGGTTCAGCAGCGTAGGCCAGCGTATCAGCACTCCATTTACCTTGACACCGCTTTTCCATTTGTGAAATACCTTGGTAAAAAGCCCCTTTGATGAACAGGGCTCTTGACATGTTGGGTGGGCATCAAGAGTTTCCTCACCACCTTCTGGATCTTCTCCGTGTTCGTCACCACATTCATCTACACTCGCCACATTTTCAGGACGCTGTGGTACCGCCAATTCTGTACAGTAATACACAGATCCCATGACAGGTGGTACATTTCTGTACTCTACGGAGTACTTTGTTCTAGAAGTCATTCCAGCTATTTGTGCTATACAGAAATTACAGTCTGTTGTGTGATCTATCGGTTCCCTTCAAATCATGGGAACAGCGAACGGCATGTGACGTGATTCTTTTAACTAGCTAGTCAGAAGTCTAACACATGATACATATGTCATTCCATGAACCTGCACTTTAAAAGATAGTGCGTTGTCAAAGGTAATGTCCAGAAAGTTAAAGCATTCGTTGTTATTGCTAGAGGAGAATTGCAGCGACTGGCTTTTTTGTATATTAAGTTTTAATCTAGTAGCACCATACCATTCCGCAGCGGCTTCCATAACTTCCCCGAGTGTGCTTGGAATAGTTCTACGCAGCAAAAAGGATGTGTCGTCCGCATATACTAAAGTCTTGGAATAGTCCATGCTTGATGGCAGATCATTTATATATATTATAAACATGTCAAAGTTAATCATTTCCTCCCCCGATACGTCTCCATTCCAGTATACCTGCTGCGTCCTGTTGCTTAGATAACTTCTTATTAACTGGAGTGGTATTCCTCTGACTCCGTAGAATTCCAGCTTAAACAGCAGAAACTCGTGGTCGACACAAACAAAAGCCTTTGACAGGTTACATCATATCAGTTGTACCTGATCTTTATTATCCAGGGCATCAGCTACTAAATCCATCAATTCCTTCATAGCAGTAACTGCGGACTTTTTCTTTCTATGGCTGTGAATCCCTGAACAATTGCCTATCTTCAAAGAAGTTTATAAATCTGATTTTAAAGTGTTAAGGGTATTTTTGCTTTAGTTTTACTATTTCAAGCCACCCTATTGTATGATTTTAAATAAAGTGAGACGAAGGGATTCTCACATTTAAAGACATTACCATTTTTACAGGGAAGCATATTTGCTAGCGTAAGCAATTTTGAACCAAATTAATGACATGCATAGCATTGACTCAGTTATAATTTTAACCTCTAACTGTATGAACGGCAGTCCGTAGTGGTCTAGTGGGTTGATTACTAGACTACCAAATTCAAGGTCCCGGGTTTCGATTTCCAACCGTGCCAATAACATCCATTGCGTTTTTTCGTCCACGGTTCGACTCAGTCTGAAAAAAATGCGTACCTGGAAGTCAAATTCCCTAGAGTACCGAAATGCTAACAGTGACAGACCACACCCCCTGACTCCCCTATCGGCCTTAAGACCTATTAGGTTCTAAAACAATGCCACAATACTACGAGAGCGGCAATGGTAGCTAAAAATGATCGCACTGTATTGTTATTAGTGCAGATTTTCCTAAATGTGTATAAGTGTCGGAGTCATTCACTGATAATTTTTTTGTCCTTTGGGATTCCGACTACACGTTAGCAATTTCTTTCTCACTTATTGTTAGTTAGTTGCATATACATCACATAACCAAGTACAATAAATAAATTCTTATTTAATTTTTTTATCAACAACCCTGTAAGTACATAGCCTGCACGCTAACACATTTTTAGCAATATTTCACCGATAAATATAGTATATAAGAAAATAAATTTACACTATGAAGGTTTAAGTAAATTTAATTCCTTGACAAGTACATTCTCGGTTATATTTAATTGCTTTTGGGTACTTATAACTAATCTTTTCAATTATTCCTTGAATGCGTTTATGGCTCTAGAAATACAGCCTAGTACGTATGAGAAAAAAAAGTTATTATGAGGCCAAAGTAACTACCTTATAGTGTGCTTAAAGTTTATTGCGTTTGTTTGTTATAACATTTGAGTTCTTGCGAATAATAAACATAAGGGGAATCACTTTATTTATCACTGTGTAATAAAGTAAGTATGCTTATCTCATGAAATTAAAAAGTATTACACTTAGTTTAGGTATTAAGGCAAAATATCCATTTGCGTGCAATCTAAAACGTATAATACACTTGTTGTTTTTTAATTTCTTAATTGTTACCAAGAATATATTGATATTATTATCACGCCACCAGTGCTCAATTCCCGCTCACGTACTATGTGTAGGTGTTCTTGGAAATTCAATTTTATATATGTTTATTTATGTTATGTGTACCTTTACTGGTAAATAGTAAATCCCCTTACGGCCGTGACTGTATGTATGTATTGTATGCACATAAAACATTTTTGTTTTAATACATACAATGTATAATATTTATTATATTTGGCTTTACGATTTTAAAGTAGGTGATTTAATAATTTAGTATATGGCTTAATAGTTTTTATTATTAAAATTTATATTTATTTTTTCACATTTGTGAATAAAACCGAAAAAAGTTGTGTGAACAATATATATGTACAATCTCTTTAGAATATTTATATAAATAATAAATGAATAAATAAACCAACTTAACACTCAGGAAATTCGAATTTGTAAGATTACCTGAGTTACTTATGATTCTTTGTCTGGTTATCTTTCGGTAAATCTAATTGCAAAGCAATATAAACAATTTAGGGTTGAAATGTATATAGGTCTATTAAAAGAATAAACGAAATCTTAATTGTTTTTATCTTTCATACATTTTTCTTTATGCCAAATGACTTGCAGTATATACATATATGTACTTTGAAGACGAGAAGATGAATTTAATATTAAAAAAAGACTTGTTTGGGTACATTACAAGGCACCTTTAGACTATATATGGAAACTATGTCCATGTTCTTTGTAACGTGTTTAGCTTGTTTTAAGGATTCCCCAAGTTGATAACACCCGAATAAGAGCAAAGAAATAAAAAGCGTCTGGACAGGATCGGCTAATATAAATAGGGATTTTAAGTCGAAGGTGAGCAGATTTGTTGTGATATCGCCATTAGTCGCACGGCATAAACATGAAGAATATAGTTTGTTTATTGGCTCTTTGTGTTTTTGGAATTTCCAGTCTTCAAGTGAAAGATTACTTACCCAAACAATATAAAATCGGTAAGAGTGCTTTTTTTTTATTTGTACACGCGAATAGATTCGATAAATAAACTGGTTAATAGTAAAAACTCGGGGTCACTGAATAATCATGCAAACCATCAACTTGGGACTTTTTGCCTTATTTATATTTTTGCATCATTTCTGATCGAGAGAAACATATCAATCTTAGTTATCAAATGGTTAATAGTTATGTCAGTAAATTGGATTTATTGCTAATGTGTATATTTGCGGCTTTTATGTATTTTATTTGTATCATTTGTTTTAAAGTAATCAACAAGAAGATGATTCAATTATCATTTTTCCTTTGGAAGTAGGTATATTATTTGGTGGGTTAAAGTTTGTAACTTATTAGTTATTTATCTATATAATTCCATTTAATTATGTGCACGGAAACTTATCAAAAAATCATTGCAGATACTTAAAGGAACTACATAGCATTTTTCCAAAAGGGTTGTATTTCAATACAAGTTATCACCGCCTCTTAATCGAAGCGGGGGCCCTGCGATGCATGGGGCTTTTTCGAGAGAAATTTAGAATCGATATTAACAGGAATGAACAACATTAGCGCCAGTATAATTTATTTTTGACACTTTACGAACAAATGCAAACATACTTAATAAATCTATATCGATGCAAGAGGTACTTTCCTAAACTTTTGAGTGGCAAAATCACGAATTGCATCTTCAAAGTCTATCTCTTCAAACACCTCTCTTTCAATGAACATCAGCGATAAATTGTTCAATTTTTTTCTGAAGAATTGTACTTCTCAATTCCCTTTTGATCTTTTCAGTTTTGAGAAGGACCGTTCTCCACTACAGTTAGTGACCATCATGCATAGAAAGATTCTAATTGCTTTTTTAATATCCGGAAAAGCGTCTTTTATGTTATTTTCTTTTGAAGGTTGATATAATTTTGAAATACCCATAGCCTATTCACTCTCACTATTAAGGATATATCTCAAATATTCTCTAAGGTGCATTCCGCCTCTAACTCTTCTGCGCTAATGTCGCTGTAATAGATTTTTAGCATATTCGTCACAACCACAAACAATCCATCCTTAATTAACGGTCTAGTTGACTAAGCAAAGAATTTATCATATCCTAACGGTAAACAATTTAGTTGGGCGAACCGAATAAGTTCGAATACTTTGGTATGAAAAGTAAACAAAACAATTTTTTCTCAAATTAGCTAAGACTAAACCAGCAACTATCTTGTAAACCTTGTAATAGTAATCGAATCGTGTATAGTATTGAAAAATTCATCATCAATTCCGCTGCTATCGCTAAGATTTGGGGGTCCCATTGATTTGTTCATATTTCATTTTGAAAATCTCTTCCTGCTTCATAACAAAACACATACAGTTAGTTTACATATCGTTTGCGTTTGCTCTTCTGTTCACGTCTCGAGCTGAATGAGATTTGTGTCCTGGACTGATAACATTGATGACCGCGTTGAGGTTGTTCATTTGTGTTTCCCCTTTTTATTGTATTTGCCCTTACTCGATCATTAGAGTTGCTGAATCTGCTTCAACAGCCAGTGGCGGGCGCATTAACGTTTACACCTAAAATAAATTGTCAGGAATAAATTATTGAATCTATTTATGAAACAATGAATTTTAACGTCATCATAATTTAGGTTTGGCATTTCTGCTATAAATTGTGTAGCTTTGTCCGACATTGGTCGTTTTCACGGCGTAGGCAACATTTTTAAAACAAACGTAGAACTATGAAATAGTATTTACGGCAGCCTACATGTATACACAACAGATCTCGTTGAGATTCGCAGTTATATTGAAGGTTATATGGAATCTCCGCCACTGCCCATTGGCGCTAGTGAGCAACTCTATTGTACATATATTTAGTTATATTTTCGTGTTATAGATAGTAAATTTTTTTATATGTTTTGTTGTTTTTTTGTATTGTGCTATAGTTTCTGCTATTGATTGTCAGAAATATAGGAAAAGGTATTTGCTAGAAATAACTTTTAAACTGATGCAAGATATACAATGCTTTCCTAAGCTAATGCAAATCGTTCAGACATGTTAAAAGATGGATATTAATTGACTTTTATTGATATTGATTTTTTTTAAAGTAAAGCTATGATGCCATCAATTTTTTTTAATGACAATTCCGACATTTTTATCTTGGCATTCAAAAATTGGTATTTCGCTCTTTTAACATTTTCTGGCTGGTAGACGATGCTATATTAACAAAATTCAACGCCAAAAAAAGAGATAAGCTGACCGTCTGTACTGAAGTTCTGCAAGTTTTATGATCTCGAACAAGCCCAGATTTCCCGAATATTGATTTCGCTTTGCTTGTCACATCTTGCCAATCAGGGTGAATTTTTTTGAACTAATCAACTGCTTTTTAGTGCGCTTTTTGCCTCCATAACCAATCATGCAAATGGTTAATTTCATTTCTTGCAATATACATCATCGCATCTTACTGTACATTGGAACATCTTATTGCTCGAATTTCGAAGTTGTCAGATTTTTGAGAAATTGCCGAAACAAAAGAAAACTCTACCAAACAATAGCAATAATTGTATCTTTTGATACATACCAATGTATATGAAATTTTTTGTTGGATTTGGTTGAAGTAATGTTAGAAATACTAGAAAAAAAAATTAAAATGCGAATTTACAAACAAAGCCTTCCATTTTTTGCATACAAAGTCCTTCTTAGAAACTCAAGTGAAGGTTACTGGTAAATACACAACTCGTTCGGTTATTAGCATTTGTAGAGGCTAGGTCATCGGCACATCACCCTGTTTGTTTGGATGCGACCACCTGTCTAGCAAGGTAACAACTAGATAGTATACAATTCGTTAAAGTTATTGTATGAATAATCGTTTACATAAAAGATTGCGTATCTTATCGGTTATTTGAGTTTCACCAATATTTCAAGTCTTAAGCTTTCTGTATGAAAGAAACTATCTGGATAGGTGCACAAAGATTCTGGCGACAGCATTTAGTTCAGCTTATTCCTTGGGCAATTATAATACTAAACAAATAATCTACGCTTAGAAAGAAATATGCAAATAATTCTTATTATCATATTCATATTATTGATGTTATGCTGTTAATATATATCTATTAGGTGTCTCATCCTCAATCAATTCATAGTAGTTACTTTTTCTTTTTCATTCAAATAATGACCTCATTAAACTAGAGCAACAAATGTTGTCACCCTGCTGACTAGTAAAAATCGAATGCTACTACAAACGAAGAAGGGGGAAATGGAAAATATGGATTCTTTTGACGTTGATTGGACGAAATCGAATCAAGTCACATCTATAAAACCTATGCACAAACCGGATGATTATAATATATCCAAATTCAGCCCTATTCACATATTTCGACGCTTCTTCGAAATAAAGCTTAAAAAAATAGGTTAACATTCTACTGATCAAAAACTACTGCAAGTATTATACTGCTGATTTCCAAAAAAATCAAGTAACTTCTAAGGTGAAAAAATATCCTCAACAACCACGATTAAATTTGTGTTGGATGTCAATCTGAAATAATGCTGCACTAATTGTAAATAAAACCAATTATTATTAGATTTATTTAAGTATCAAATAATGTGGGTTAAATACCATTTCTTGCATTCTCAGATTTTTCTCCATTGACTAATCAAAAATTTTCTTTCCAGACGATAAAGAAACCTTGAAGTATCAATTAAAATTCTTACTTTTATTCAAAAACCAATGTCCACCAGATGACAAGCATTTCTTAGCAGGTTTTGCGCCAGAAAAGAATCTACATTCGGTAATAATAAGAAACTTTTACCACACCTTAGATATAAAGTGAAACCTAATTTCAGAAACCGGAATTGGTGGCCCAGGTGGTTGACCAAAACTGGTTGAAGAAAAGAGAATTGTTTAGTGTCTATAATGAACGACATTTAGAGCAAGCCATACTACTATTTAAAGTTCTTTACTATGCTAAAACAGTTGATGATTTGTACAAAGCCGCTATATGGACGCAAACATTTGCCAACGAGAGAATGTGGTCATATTCATTATCCCTAGCTTTGGTTCATAGGCCCGATACATTCGGAACTATTTTGCCACCCCTTTACGAACTTCAGCCGCATTTCTTCATCAATTCCGAAGTAATGAGTAGCGTTCAAAAGGCTAGGTTAGAAGAATGTTCCGATCCAAAAACTGCGTTTGGTACAATTATTAACGATAATTTTCTGGACCGCCATACTAATCTGGACGCAGAGCAATTATTAACATATTTAACAGAAGATGTTGGGTTGAACCTATTTTATTACCTATATCACATCTTCTATCCTTGGTGGATGGACGGCAAAGAGTTTGGGCTGGCAGCCGATCAACGTGGCGAACTCTTTTATTATGTCATGGCACAATTGGTTGGTCGTTACAATCTCGAGAGACGATCGCTTGGCCTAGATGAGGTACCAGCCATCGATTTTACTTCCCCCCTAGACTTTGGTTATCATCCATCCCTGCAATACCCCAATGGTGTAGAATTTCCAAGCAGGCCAGAAGGTGTATGTTTGAAGCATGGCAGAAAAAATGCTTTAACCAGAAACAGTAATTTGACAAATGCCTATACCCGTTTGTCTGATTTTGCATTCAGAATTCAGAATGTTATTGATCTTGGAAGGGCTTATTCGGTAAGTAATTATGACATTATTAAGCTATCAAGTTTTTCTTTGTATATTGTGTTGATTGTAAAGAAGGTATATACAGGGTGACAAAATTTCAGCCTGTGTCGTTTGCAGTATGCTTGGAGGTACTTCTTTGCGCTTTACTTTTGATGGAAGTGTTTTAAAAAACAATAGCATGTTGAATATATTTGCACCAATAAAATGTAAAACTAATAGAGCATTATAATGTTGTTTGGTACACCTTTAGAAACTTTATTTCTTAACTCATTGCCAATTATATGGCACATGTAATGTTGTATAATGTGAATGATGTTTTAATTTAGTTGAAAAGACAAAAAAAATTAATGCCATAGTTCACATCAATTGTGCAAGATAAATATGAAGTGGTAATTGTTATGTCCAGAAATATCTATACAGTAAAATAATTTGTACAACATTGGTAATTTAAGGTTAATATAACCGCTTGGTTTGTGATTTTAATTAATAATCGTCTTGTACGGTACCTTAATCTTAGAGATTATTTTATTTTTCAACAAGAATGTTCCAATTCACACCAAGTTCCAATTTACTTTATTGCATGCAATATCGAAATTTATTGTGTAAATTCTGATATAACATCATCCTTATCTCAAAATAAAAAAGAAAGTCAATATTCTGATTAATATCAAAGTAAACAAGTTCTCTAATAATGTTGTTGCACATAATACGACCGTATCAGAAAATTCTTTTGTTTTTTGTTGTTGTAATTGTTAGTTTTGATTGGTTATGCTTCAATTTTCAATGGTGGTATGTAGAAGATCTTAAAAGAGGAAATATTATTTTTCATTTTCAAATCGTACTTTTTTTCTAGTTTTTTTTGTTGCATGGTACAAATAGATGCAGCAGCTATCAAACTAATCAGTAACATTCATTTTAATAGGCTTGAATAGTTGTAAAGTCATATATATACCACACCTTAATGACACAGAAAAATTAACCACAGCCAGCTCTAAAAACACCCGATCTTCGCTAATTTAATAGAATTTGTACCATTAATAAAAACAAACTTAGCAATAGTGCGCCGATATTTTTGAACAACCTGTATATGCCGTAGCTTAAACATCAAAGGGAATAACTAATTATTTTTTTGGAAGACTGCCTGTTATACCTTATCTTATAAAGGCTAATTACCATTATTGGTTCAGACGTGGAAATAAATAAAAATTTGGAATTTTCCATAAATTTTTCTAATAAAATCCATGTCTATAAGATTTGATAAATTTCTGTTTATTACTTACAAAATTCACTACACACAACGTTAACAAACGAGGGGATTAATGATATTGACGCAAAATAAATATGCAGCTAAACTAAATTGTTTTTTACGATGAGTGTTAATATTTATTGTCGAACATAATTAAAAATATCACGTCAACTCAGATATTGAATTATATATAACTTAACAAGTATATTGTTGTTTTTCTTGTATTTTGATAAAAAAATTAAACTTATCTGACGTGAAAAAATAACTTACTATATGTGTACATTATATGATTGGCAAAATATGTATTAAATACCTATGCCTAATACTAATTTATCAGAATTGGGAATTTTTCCATCATTTTATTGTGAGACTATTAGGCGAGTAAATTTTGCGTACTCAACACTATAGATCGTCTCAACTTCCGAATTCAGTACAGAGCTTATGAGAATTCGATACACGGTTGCCAAATTGTCGAATCAACTGTACATTATTACTTCCGGTTCAGTTATTTGGGTTTCTGACAGTTAAAATGCACATTTTGAGGGAAACAGTGAAATATATAAAAACATAATTTTCAGTGAAAACGCCCATAATTTTATTTATTATTACTGAACATTAACGTAATTTAGATTTCGAACATTTATTTAGGAATTGGGGTATTATACAATTTATTAAATTTAAAGTAAAA
>JARFOC010001321.1:233147-247198 GCA_031763485.1 Osmoderma eremita
GTTGCAACATAGCAATCAGAAGTGAAGATAGCGCTAATGACAGCAACTAAGGATAGTAAGAGATAAAAGTTGCTATTTTATCCCATACTGCATACGGAGGTTGAGACGATCTATAGATAAAGGATCAAAAATTTCAATGTTATTTACCGTCTAAATTTATATTTCTTAGAAAATATTTTTCTGAGTAGATTGCTTTCTTTATAGGGCGTGGAAATATACAAGGAAGGTATCGACGGTCTAGAAATCTTATCCAATCTTCTGGAAGGAAATCCAAATTCGCCAGACCTACCATATTATGGCACTTTGCAGATTTACGCTAAGAATTTATTGGGTTATGCTCCTGAGCCTTTGAATAGAAACAAACCAATTCCAGCAGCTACAGAGCATTATGAGACTGCGCTGAGGGATCCAGCCTCTTGGAGATTTTTCAAATGGCTTCTCAACTTTTATGACGACTATTACAAACGCGCTAAACCTTATACGAAAACAGACTTGGAATATCCAGGTGTACATATCAAAGCTGTTTTTGCCGAGGAAGCAAACACTCGCTTCGATTATCACCTTGTCGATCTGAGCCAGTATTATGCTGCGGAGGACGGGGAAGAAGTGGATATATCTATCCGTCAGAAGCGCTTGAATCATGACCCATGGAATTATAATATTTCTGTGGTTAGTGATAGTGATCAGGGCGCTCTCGTAAAAGTGTTTCTTGGACCTAAGTTTGACAGATACGGCCAGGAATTAGATATCCATGACGTGAGAGATCAATTTTACATAATAGATCACTTCAGTTATAATCTTAAGAAAGGGCAAAATTTAATCGTAAGAAGGCCGTATGGCGCAATGGGTGCTGATAGAACAAGTTTAAAAAATCTGATTCATCGCGTGAGGAAAGCTATTGATGGCGAAGAAGAATTTGTAGTGGACGGCAGTGAGGCCTATTGGTCTTTCCCTCAAAGGTATTTTCATTCCGGAATTATATGAAAATTGAGTGCCAATGTGTTTTCTACGTTTCAGGTTACTGTTACCGCGGGGAACCGAGAGTGGTTTGAAGTTCCAGCTCTACGTGATTTTAATTCCATTGCCGGGCATTGATAAAACGACTACGAAAGACGCAATGTATAAACGTATTGGTACTGGTAGACATTCGGCGTTGCCATTCAGGTTTCCGTTGGATAAAAGGACCGAGGACTCACTGTTAGTCACAAATTCGTTTACGACGGATATTACAATTTGCCACAAAAAATAAACTACATACTGAAACAAACTATAACTATAACTATAAATAAATACATACATATTTAGATAGCTTAGCATGTTATTATTAAAACCTAATTACACGCACTTAGTAGATATTTTGAAATAATCGATATCCAAATACAGACGATCCTTATTGAACGACCTACTCCTTTAACTTTAATTCGAACCTACGACCAAGTTCATAAAGCACACGACAAACCGTTTCTTTTTTAAAATAAATGACGCCATAAATTAGAAATCTGGCAAATAACATACTCGTTTAGCCTCGCCACAAAGTGATAGAGCAGATCTCGTTTGTTAAGCGGAGAAAACCTGTAAAATTTTAGGGAATAAAAAAACTTTGAAAGTAAATAAGCTACCTCAAGGATTGTTTGGATTTCCTTGTATTACTAAAACAACCGTTTAAAATCACAGTTTGAAACCTAAGTTTTAAGAGAAAGAGTTAAAACTTAGGTTTCAAACTGTTTCAAACTTAATGTTTCGTTTTTCAGCGGACACCTGTATAAGGTTGTATGTAACAAACATTCCTCATTGGTTTTTGATAAATACCGTTATTGTACCTTAAGCACTTTGCTGTTGGCTACGTCTTACAGTAACGCCATCATTAACATTATTATTAACAACGATAGTTTGCAATAAATTATATGACTTAACTAACAAGTAACTAAAAAAAAATTACCAAAGCAATGCAAACATATTTCTAGCATAAAAATAAGGAATGTATGAAAAATGTATTCTTGACTTATTCTCGGAAGATTTTTCCAAGTATCTTTCTCCACAATTATCTGTGAAAGAATTGCAAGGACTGTGGGCTGGCTTCGGGAAATCCACACACTACAAATTGATTTATATTGATAACTAAAAGTATATTTAAATGAAGAGTAAAGTATTTCATTATGTGCGTTTGGATTCCGGCTATTTATTCATCTTAGAGACAATTATATACAGTAAGTATTTTTATATTTATATCCGTTTCACAGAAATCTGTTGTGTTAGGATACCTTTCCTAGCGCATAGTTTAATAAACACGCTGTTCGGATTGCTCCTAGCGCACAAAGTATTAATTAATTCGGGACGCCATGTGCTTCGGGAACACGTGGATTCCCATTATCAAGTCGAATAACCGAATGAGAGCGGAAATAACTTAAACTAGAAACATGCACTCCTTTTTCTTCTCACTTCATTTCTCCTATCTGTCCCTAACATATGTACAACCTTCTCTCACGCCCCAATACGCAAAAATTCTTAGAAGGACCACCCGAGTGTTCTCAAGTGTATGCCTTTATTATTCCGATAAATCCATTAGTACGGAACATGGCAAGGGCGCTATTTCCTGATTAAGGTTTTTACTCTTTTTAATATAAATCGATTCATAAGCATCTAATTCGCGCGTCGATGTTACCGATTTCATTAGTTTTAAATTATGACAACTTTCATAAGTTGATAAATTTTGTAAAACTTTTTAGAAAAAAAGATCAATATCGACTTTGCTCTGTATATCTATTATATCTTCAAAATTAACGTTAAATGGTGATGATAAAGTGTGGGGAATTTTGCTACTGATTCGTTTTGCAGTAACTCTTTTTTTTTACCTTTTTTGTAGGTATCTGATGAGTTGTCTTTCTGTAAAATTGGGATGCGTATTGTCTTATTTGAGGGCAGTTGATAATCCAAAATTCTCAACTTATTTTAAAAAGTTTTTGTTTGGCCAAACACGTTGTGAATATCCTGATTTTCTTCCTTGGAAAATCATATGAAAATCGTCCAAAGGTCGGGCGATCAATATAAAATTCAAAATCACACATTCGTTCTTTTTAATTAGACAATGTTTGTTGGTGGAAAAGGATAATATTTCACCTCATGCAAAAACAGAATATCAGCTTTCACATTATATACACGTCTTAGCATCACAGACCAGACAAATGAGGTCAATTGAAAACAACTGCATAAAAAACCGCAAAGGGCTGCAAGTTGCCCATCACTGATCTAGAATGTTCCCGTGAACTAGAAAAAAATGAAAAATTGTATTTTGCGACAACGTTGTGTTAGCATTCATACAACATATTTTATTAATTAATGTCAAAGCAATTGAACGTTGTTTTGAGTCACCTGTTTAAAAGGTAAGTATACCCAAATTTTAACCAATTGAATTAAATAATGACAATTATTAGTTTGTTTTGGCACTTTTGATGTTCTTACAAACATTTCTGTTTAGAAATTCATTCGTTTACCATTAATTTTAATTTCTTCTACGATCTTTTCATTGAATTATTTACTGCTATAAGTTGAATGAAAATTATATCTACATATTTTTTTTTCGTTTGTTATTGAAGATGAAAAAGAATGGTTTAGTCCAAAATAATAATTATGAGATATCCACAAATTAATAAAAAACAGATGCAATTTAACTTATTGCGCTTCTTAGATTAAATTGCTTTTCTATAGCGGACTCGTTATCAGAATAAAAAAGAAACAGGAATATTGTGATTTTAAAAATAATATATGGATTTATATTTAAATATTATAAAACGTAATTGCAAGTTACGGTGCATGCTGATATGTTTTCAGAGCATGATAAAAATTGATCTTCAACCGCAGTTAAATAAAATTCGATTATCTAAAAGCCACAATATACATTTGACGAAAGTATCCCACTTCCACTGTAATGCGGTTAATTTTTATGATATAAATTATCACAAGATTTCATTGCTAAGCTCAAATTTGACTCTTTTACGTTGCACACTACCCTTGAATTATTAGTTATATGTACAATCATAAAATGCCTGAAAAAACAAGTAATAAACTTGACCTTTGTCTCTATGCAATTAGTTGGCAGAATAATATAATAGAATTAGATTATTCTTAATAATTATAATAGGATTTGGAAATATTGCTCAGGCGCTGAGATATGCACTGTAGAAATATGCGTTATAGTGACACATTGTTCTAAGTAAATGTATTTTTTATTATTCCATGTAGTGAACGCGTAAAGTTATTTATTAAACACTACTATATAAGTTAATAATAACAAACAACTGCTTGGAATATACCGGCAAGTGATAATTAATTTATTTCAGTCAAAACAGGCTAAAACAGTTTTGTCGCACGTACAAAATAGTTCAAAAAGGTCGCAGGAGTCGCTATTTTTCTCTCTCGGTTATCCCGTATAAAAAGGCGGCCGCTCTTCCGTGATAAGCATTCAAAGTTCTTCATTGTTGGAGTAAACTCACTAACAATGAAGACTCTCTTTTTTGTAACGGCTCTCATTGTTGCCATTTTGGCAAAAAAATCGGAAGTTAAATTGACGCGGGAGCAACTCACACCTGAGCAAAGTAAGTGATTATATACTAGCAATATTTCTCTTTGTAACGTACTAATGTTATATGTGCTATATAATAGGTGCTAGGCAGATGTTGGAGTACCAGAAAGACATCCTTCGGCTTTTCAGGAACATCAATCAACACGATTACTACAAAGATCAAGAGGAAATCGCAGTGCGTTATGATATCGAAGACAACATTGATAATTACGACGTAAGTAAACGTTTTCAGTATGATCTATTTGGTAGCTTATTTTGTACTTTATTTTAGAATACCCAAGCAGTTAGGGAATTCTGGGACCTTAACAGACTGGGTTTCCTACCAAAAGATGAAGTTTTCTCTATTTTCAATGATCGCCATAGAAGGGAAGCAATTGCCCTTTTCAAAATACTTTATTACGCCAAAGATTTTGCTACGCTCTACAAAACGGCCTGTTGGGCTCGCATATTTATGAATGAACGCCTGTTTACTTATGCTTTAACTGTCGCGCTAGTTCATAGACCTGATACAGCCGCAATTGAGCTTCCGGCTATTTATGAGGTGCATCCAGAATTATTTTACAAATCTGATGTGATACAAGAGGCACAAATGGCTAGAAAAATATATAGGGAACCAATGGACGAAGAAAGACAGACGGAGGATGTTCCTTCTGGTGGGCACAGAAAACCGATTGACGAAGAAGGACAGACGAAGGATGTTCCTTCTGAAGAAGGAGGTCAGAATATCCCATTTATAGTGTACAGAAACCCAATTGGCGAAGGAAGGCAGGCAATGTATGCTCCATTGGGAGTGTATAGAGATGCAATTGATGGAAAAACACAGTATGCCCCATTTGGAGTGTATAGAAAACCATATGTTCCGTACAAAAAGTTGACTAGTGAAGAAATACAGGCAATGGATGCCCCACTTGGAGTGCACAGAAACCCGATAGACGAAGAAAGTCACGTCAAACAACGGGATGTTCGTTCAAGAAGAACCGCACTTGATCAACCCCAAGAACCATACAGAGAACTAGTTCTTCCACCATGGTATACTGTTTTACCTGAACCTCTACGACCGTATTCACAATCTGTAATGGAAGCCATGAGGCAAGAACACCTTAGGCAAGAACAGCTCACGAAGCATCAGTTGCGACCAATGAGAGAGGAGCAATCACAGCAAAGACCAAGCAAAGTTCATGATGATTCGGAACAGATGGATGCGTTGGATGATGATTTAAGCCACAGACAAAACATGAGGGATTTTAATAAATTCATTGGTATCACTATCGATGCGAATTATTCAAGACCACTTACGGAAGCAGACGAAGAACTTATTGTGTCTTATTTGACTGAAGATGTTGGCTTTAATGCTTTTTATTACTATTACAATATTTACTATCCGTTCTGGCTGCCAAGTGAAATAATAAATTTCCGAACAGATAGACGTGGCGAACAATTTTATTACCTGATCCAACAACTTCTAGCTCGTCACAATTTGGAACGCATCTCTAATGGTTTGGAAAATACCCCTGTGCTAGACTACTCATTGAAAATTCCTACTGGATATAGTCCTTTAATGTCTTACATTAATGGTTGGAAGTTCCCTAGGAGGGCGCATAATCTTTGGCTGAGAATAGAGAGAGCAATGGATAATACACGCGTTGACAATAATTACACTAATAGTTATATGTTTGTTAGAGATTATGAAAGAAGAATAAGGGATGCTATCGATCTTGGATACGTAATGACGGTAAGCGTAAATATTTATTATTACTTGAACGTCAGCTCACATTTATTATTATTTTAAGCCATCTGGAAAACAAATCTCTCTTTATGATGAAAATGGGCTCGAGATACTTGGAAATATGATTGAAGGAAATGCCGAATCACCCAACTCAAGATTTTATGGCCATCTTCAAATCTTCGCCCGTCTGTTCTTAGGAAATTCTCAACCAATCCGGGTTCAAGGAGAATACCAAATCGCTCCGTCAGTCTTAGAACATTTCGAAACATCTTTGAGGGATCCTGTATTCTACCAGTTTTTCAAAAGGATGCTCATGTATTTCCAGAGATACCTAAACAATGTCCCACGATACACCACAAAAGAATTATTGATGCCAGGCGTTAAAGTAGAGGACGTTAATATATCTCCTCTCAACACCTTTGCAGAAAACTATTATGTAGATATATCCAACGCTGTTTACAATAAAGAAGATGATCACGAAATGGAGCGCATTCCTGTACGTGTTAGGCAAATGCGACTTAATAACGAACCGTTTACCTACACCATAGGCATTCATAGCGATAAGTCTTACAACGTTTTGATCAAGGTATTTTTGGGACCCAAATACGACAGCATAGGACGCAGGCTGGACATTACTGAGAACCATCTAAACTTTGTGGAAATTGATAAGTTCCCAGCTCTAATTGTGTCAGGAAGTAATAGTATTAAGCGATCTTCTCTTCAAAACTTCCACAGTAGAGATCGAACTACGTACAGGCAGCTGTATATGCGTACTATAATGACTATTAATAATACTGAAAATGTAGAATACGAACCTAGAGAACCAGAGTGGGCATGGCCTCGAAGGTAAATGCAATCATGAATTCTTGTTTTTTTCTTATTAATTAAATATTCCTTGTAGGTTGCTTCTGCCGAAAGGCAAGAAGGATGGACTAACGTATCAGCTATACGCAATTGTGACGCCGTACAAACCTATTAAAGACAAATACACTAAAGGAACGGACCAACCAGTGGTGAGCTGGAGCAGAATTGTTGACGATCGCCCGTTGGGATATCCTCTAGATAAACCAATCGATGAAAACGTTTTCTATGTGCCCAATTCCTTCCTCAAAGATGTTGTGATAACTCATAAGGGATTAAAGACTGACATATAAACTTGTGAAGGACAGCCGTCTGGATATTTTGTTAATTTATAGTGAATAAAAGCTTGCATAAATAAAATTGTTTTTGCATATTTACTTTTTTGTACAGGTGATCATAATTTAATGATCTACTAGTTTGGTGACCACTTGAACTGAATGAAATACTGAATCAAAAGGTTTCTAACGCTAAAACGATTCATCAACAACTTATGCGAAGTAAATGTAAACGATAGGTTATTAGTGAATTTTTTAGTAGGTTGGTGTCTGTAACTATTCCCATCTGTCAAGCAATTTCATTAGTTGTCACTGCATTGCTGGTTTGACGTAATTTTTTTCCGAATAAATCCTAATAAAGAAAGTAAAAATGGTCCATCGCACCGAGTACGTTGACATGTTGTTAATTTATGGTGAAGTACGCCAGAATTCTGCTGCTGCAAGTCGATTCTGTTTCTACACTGAGTGGTTTGCTAACAGGCCAACAAATATTCCACAAAAATTCACCGCTCTAGTAATCCAGTATATACATAACGAATATATATATATATATACGTCACTGTCACATTGAGGTGTGACATAATTCATATGCATTGGTGTAACAATAAAGCGTAGCCCACGGGGGGCGAAGTAAATTATAAGGGGAGTGATACAAGTTCTAGTTTACTTCCATGTGGTAGGCGGCGCTTTAGTTAGTGTACTTCCGGTACAAACGGTAACGCGGGAAGCCATTTTATTGTTGATGTTTGTCAGATGCAGTCAACTGCTTGCGCTTATTTGGTTTGGTCAATTTTGTTCTAGAATTTTCTTGTGTTGTTGTTACAATTAGTTAGTGTACTGATTAATATAGTACACACTCTCATTAGCTTTGTTAGCAGCGCAGTCAGAAACTATCCGAAATTGAACGACGCATGCGCACTAATTGCTATGTGTTCGCAGTGCTACAAATGTCATATTTTGACAGTTTGAAATTTACAAATCGGTGCTCGCAGAGTAGTAGGATTGTAGTTATAAACGGTCAGTTATTAGTAAATAAAGTTCAGGGATTTCATGTGGATTTCAAATTCGCACATGCGCATATAACAAAATTCATTGAAAATTGTAAGTTGTTTTAGAGTTACATACGTATATTGTCAATTAATTATATTTTCTTAATAGTAATGCCTCCCATAAAGTGTTGTGTAACTAATTCTGAAGACGGATTACGGAAAAAATAAAGACTTTCATATAAACATGTGTTCATTTTTGTTTTAATAATTATATAGAATATAGTAGTAAAAAATAACCGGGAAATATAGTAATTTAAAAATGCCGCGCAGTGGATTTTAATTTACTTCCATATGGTAGAGGGCATAAAACGCAATTGCGATTTCACGTTATTAAGTTGCCATTCTCCACTATCCCTTATTTTTGTCGTAGCCTAATGCCATACGCAGTAGATTTATTGACAAACAAACGTGTTCTTTATTTTGGTATAGTCATCGTCGGTGTAAGCTTTGAATATAACTAGAAAACATTAGTAATTTAAGCTTTCTCGGGCGTTGTGCAGCGCCTAGTCACCGAGCAGCGGCCTGGAATATTATAAAGCCCATAATATTCTTGTTATCAGAGATTATAGACCTAGCTTTCCATTGAACCATTCAACGGAATTTAAACACAACTAACATGTATTACTGATCACATACAAAGAGCACCGTAAAGTAGCGGTCTCTATGAAACAAAAATAATGCCTCGAACTAAAGGTACGCATGGTCTGTTACATTGAGTTAAGATGTACGTGGTATGCGTCAAGCTAGTCGATTTTATAAGCTCCTTTAATGTAACGTGGCAAAATTGAAAACTTGGTATTTTAATGCCGGCTCTGTTAATACTAGTTGTAGTATTTTTGACATTTACTTGTCTCTTGTTGGCGACTTTCATAAGTTATGGAAACCATACAAATTATCGTTATTTTTATGTGATTGTACGAAATTTGACTTACAACATAGGATCCCTTGGTAAGTTGAAGAAAACCACATTCAGATTATTAAGATTACTGTTGTAATATGCACCTAGATTCATCTTTAAATAGAAAAATCAAACGAGATATTATACAATCTGCCAAAATATTTTAGCTTTCTATATGGCTGTCGAATACAACTGAGGTAACAGATCCAATTAACATCGTCATTAAGCTTCTGAGACGATAGATGGTGCTAGAATCGAAACGGTCTTTACGTTTCCTATCCTTACCTCTGTAATACCGTGCGATCAATTGCATTTATAATTGGGGTAGACTTTGTTTTGCCACAAAGTTTATAGCACTGTGTAATTAGTAATGTCGCTGTTAGTGTTTATCACAAACTGGCAAATGATAATTTTAGGTTATGTTGCTTGAAAATGCTATGTTGAAAGCATATGATGAATGTCAAAGTAACGAAACAACTGATGTCAAAGTAACGAAACAACTGATTTCAAAGAAAATGAATGGCTTTTAAAATAACTTTCAGTAAAAAAAGATTTGTTCCAAATTAAACATTTTAGAATCTTACAAATGTAGCAGTTATAATAATTCGATTTAACACTGTATTGACAGTCATAAAAAATATGTGTTACCAACTAAATTGTATTATTCACAGCCCACTCTAATTATCAATTTAATTGATCACCTGGTATTTCCTGGTTATACTATTAATTGCAATACAGTTACGCACTGGGTATCAGTTTGCTTATCTTATTAATGATGGTGATAGTTGTGGCTGCTAGCATATGAAGTAATTATTGGCGGCCACCTGCATCTTCTAACGTTCCCCAAACGTTTGATAATTCCTGACAGTGACTATTATGTACAACAATAAGTAAATGATTAAAATATTTATTTATAATAATAAAAAAACAAATGAATTACAAGTATTGTATTTTCTAAAATTATGTCAATTAATAAAATAATCAATCGTACAAATTGTTATAATTTTGCAAAGACAAAAATCACGAATATACATATTTTGAGCCGTATCTCTTGGTGCACCGTTTTGCATTTTTATATAAATAAATTAAATCAAAAAAAAATGTATATGACACTATATGACAACGAAATTTTGGTATAGCTTTTCCTTGTAACAAGTATATATTAACAAATTCAGATAAAACAAGAATGAAATGGAAAACGTATTAAAATCGTTTCTAACAAGTGACAATTTATTACATAACTGTGAAATCAATCATCATTCCCATTCTATTGTGGCTGGCGGTTTCGTCGTTAAGTCATATAAAACCCTTGAGATACCTGGAACCTGGAGTGTTTCCGTAACCATTCTCTGTACAACCTGTTGGAAAATCGAAAATTAGAAGAGCAATAAGCAAGGAGGTTTATTATTGAAAGAAAAAACAGCTTTCTTATCCTATATGAAGATATTATCCGAAACAAATAAGTTATACTTGTACTGTTACATTTACACGAAATTACCTTAACTATTTAAGCTCTAACCGAAGCAGCTTGGTGTCACTAAGTGACGCACTGAAGTTATGTGAGATGCGTACATTGTACAAGCTATAACACGCCAACTGATTTAATTAAGTTAAGTGAGTTTTCACCCTCTCACTTTCGTATTAATAGTAACGCATGTGCAGATAAATGTCTCATTCTTGAAATTTATGCAAGTCACACACTGTATTCCTAGCGTGGCTATTATATAATGAGATCAGACAAATGCGTGGATTATTATCAGATTGTGTAATTTAGGTGTTGGCATAAGAACATTATGTGTATACAGTTTGTTAAGGTGTACTATTTTCAAGTCTATAAGTATGTATGTGTGTGTATATGTATGTCCATATTCTCGAGGACCGGTTGTACGAACTTAGTTCAGGGTTAACCTACATGTCAATATCTTGGTCAACTTAACGCTGATTTTTGGCTGTTCAAGGCTGTTAGACCTGCTCAAAGGAACACCAATTTTAAAAAAGATATTACAAGTATTAGGTTAGATACATAGTAAACAATAAAATAGATTACAGCTCAACTTGATTGTGCACAACGAGCACAGTTTTCTAAAATGAATATGTTAGGAGAGATATTAGGTGACGAAGATGTTTAAATGCAGTTGACTTGTAATGCAGTAGAAAGTTTACAAACAAAGACCTAATCAAATTCAAATATGGAGTGATAGTGAAGAGAGACTTAAATTATCAGATGGTTAGGTTATTGGATCAATGAAGTTTCTGATGATATTTCTGAGACTGAAAGATGCATATAAATTAGAGCTGCAACCGAGCAGATTTTGTAACCGGGTAACCGTAAGTCGTGATCGATTAACAGTCAAGGTTCGTATAATAGGGATTACGTAATTCGTAGAAAAGTAATTAACTACCACAAGATCTCTTCAGGAGGAACTCCAAGGTCTCCAATATATAGAAATTATCAGATAACCAAAGAAGTTGGTGCAGTTTTTGATGGTAAAATACAAATATTTACTAAGAAACAACAAAACACTATTATTCATCGAAGTAATTACAATCACACTCAACGACCATTTGCCAATGTGACACCAATTCTTGTATGCCGGTATTCTAGAACCCTCGATTTTGACTCGTATTTAATGGTGCATGTTTCCTAAGAAACGTATTTTATAATTTAAAAGAAAATATTATTTATGCCGATTTATTTCTGACAGTATTAACAATATTTCATTTGATTATTACAATGGTACGCTCTCGCCCTTTAGAAGACTAGGTCCGGCGAAGTGATAAAAAGTAGCTACACACTCTGACGTGCCACAAGCGGCAGCCAGATCCAATGACGCCACAAATGCAAAAGGTACAAATGGAACCCTCAATTGATACCCACCCTACTCGGGGTTGCTCCGGCCACCTTAGTGGAGACGGCTGGGTCAAAGAGTTGGCCCAACTTCCGTTAAAAATCGTTCTTACCCCGAGATTCCACGTACGGAAGAACGGGAGTGAATATCGTCCGGGTTAGATATTTCTTACAAAATTCATTAAGTAAGACAAACTTTGGTGTATAACTGATATGTATTGATATAATTAATAAGTGAAAAAAAAAAAAAACAAGTAAAAAGTTACGAGGTTATTCAGGGCCAATATTCGCTCGGCAGACCGCGTCCCACTAGCTGGTTGGTGTGGATTTATCCCCAGAAATTCCGATTGTGATTGGCAAGCACCACAATTATGGTAATCCCCAAAATTAAGGGGTACAAATAACAAAGGTAAGAAAAGAAGCCCTGGGTGGCGAGGGCTTCGTTTATGTGCTCCACGTGTGACTCTATTAATCCACAAAAATCTTGTGAACGTTCCCCAATCGAACGTAATATTATTATTGGATATAATCCCTGTATTTCAGGGGGGATTTCCCATAAATATTTCCGCAAAAATTACTTTCCAAAAGTAAATGCTCCGCAAATCCAATAACAGGTGTGACTTCAAACACTGCGAGACTTAAAAAGAAGGAATTTAACCACTAACTCGCTTACTACGCCTAACCCCAGATTTTTCTGATTTTGTCGATTTCTGTGGCGATATCCGATCGCTATCGACCGTCGCGTCTAATCTATCCACCGCTAGGTGGCCTTGCTACCCCCAATCCGCACGAATAATTTATTTTATTTACAAAATACGTTGAATGAAATCGGCACGTTACAACACATAAAACATTACCGAACAACCATTTTGGTTTACTCAATTAAAAGTAGCAGGTGAAAACTATTTTATTCTAGGGCAGGAAACAATTGTTTTTACTTACATCAATAGGCAATTGTTTCCCTGGTACGGCAGGAACACCAGTCATAAAATCGTGTGTGCAGAAAGGTCTCAGCACTACCGATCTCTGACATGAAGGTATTCGAAGTGCCTGATCCCTATCGAAATGAACTGGCAGTAACACCACTGGCATTTGGCTTATTGATTCTAAATGCCCCGAATTAATTAATACCTAAAACAGGCAACGTCATGTAAAAACAAACATATACAGGAGATTCTAGAAAGCAACTAACCGAGGTCGCTATATCATCACATTGTCTTAGAGTACTAATAACGTTATGAGTCAGGTATGTGGGCGTTAAATCCGGAATTATCTCTTTCACTAAGCCACCGAATATGTAGCACACCCTGTTAACGTTACGGCAAATTCTCGGTATTAGTCCAGCCAGAAACACCATATCTTCCCAGTCTGGATCTCGTTCGCTCGAAATTCCCACTACGTAACTGTAAGAACGGCAATCACCCTGTACTCCAACGCTTCTAATAGGTAAAAGGGTAGCTGCCAATTTCTGCTTGTTCGATATTCTTCGTAAGATTATTCTGGAAAGGAGAAAAAAATAGATAAGCAGAGAAAGATTCATTCCAAAGTTTTAAAATAACAGAGTTTTTGAAAGTTAAATATTTTACACATATTTTGAAATGCATGCGTTTCACTACAGTCCATTCATTCTAAGAAAACAGCCGGGATACTTTCTCCTATCTTTACCATAGGAGAAAATATCCCGGCTTACGATTGGTTGAAATCCGCGATAGATTTACGCGAATAGGGTATAATTTTTGCGCAATGAATTTATGTTGGATAAAATGAAATATCACTGATAACTGCGTTTTCTATGTTTACTGTAATGTCATTTGT
>JARFOC010001321.1:247298-264351 GCA_031763485.1 Osmoderma eremita
CATTGTCAACCATTTACGTTTATTTAACTATGGTAACGTTACATTAACGTTTTATAAACGATGGTGTGCTTACTGGGTAGTGTACAACACTCGGACAGCTGGTGTTTTTTATTTCTGTATATTCATGTTTATCGATAGAGATTTGTAGGTATACAACATTGTAGCTTTCCCATAGATTAAAACGAAATTAAATGGGTAATGAGTACTGTACGTTAACTTTGATAACCTGGACAATCAGAAATCCGTCAGAATACGTATTTGGATTCATAGTATTAGAAGTGCCCCAAAATCAGATAGGACCATATGGCTTTGTTGGTTTGTTGGCTTTATCGTTTTTAAGCGCTGTTAAACGGAATTATAAATATGAGTGAGGCAGTGGTGCAATACGTGATCTTTTATATCCAGATTAAAACTCGGGAAAGAGTATTTTTACTGAAGAAAATCCATATCCTATATCAAATTGAAAACTTCGTTTTCTTCACTTAGTAATTTCATTAAAGTCATATTTAAATCTTATGTCAACAATTTTATTCATTACTATAACTTTACGTGTATATGAACTACTAAAACACACGGTCGATTGAGTGTATTGTTATTTATAAAATATAAATATCATTTGGCAATTACATATCAAAATCACGGCATGTTTAGATACATTACATTGATATTAGTCACATTCGGGTTTTGTGTGCACTTGTAGCAAGTCGTACGCCAGGGATTTTCCTTCTTCCTTTTTCACTGTCACGTATACAATATAGGGTTGATCAGGACTCAGATTTTCTATTCGTTCTATTATAATTTCCCTGAAAGGAAACAGAAACATTAGCAACTACATTGCTTAAATGCGTTTGTGATTTTTGACATAATTTGTTCGCGTAAACCCAAATATTTTCGATAATTATGCTATGCTAAATGTTAGCATATATTTCAAAGTATGGATTCCTGACAGATCTAGTTTTAGAGATACTTAGAGTGAACTTGAGAATCTTGAGTGCGCGAAGAGGAAGGATAATAGATTACTTCACTATTTGCACAGATCCACATAAAGCAACACCACTATGGTTGGAATCAGGCCACTAAGTATTTCCAATTTGATTGCTTTGTTTTTATCACATAAAAAATCCCTTTGTACTTACCCACTTTTCTCACTAAAGCTTTTACAATAAGAAGCGTTTTCTAAAGATTTGATTTTGGAATCGATTCTGCAGTTGTCTGGGATCTTTTGGTCTCCATTTTCGGTCAATTTTCCTTCTTTTGTCGCTATACAGTACTGGATATTTAAACTAACTGGTGCAGCGTACCATCCTACGGTAACGCCGTCACATTTTCTCAAGGAGACATATTCATGGACGATAGTTTCATGAGGTAAAGCAGGGAAAGACATTTTGCGTGACCTGGTCGTGGCTAACACCTGAAAAAATTTAATTGAAGATAATTATTGAATTGTATATAACGGCGATCATATATTAGTCATCCCTGGTTTTTAGTCGTGGATTTTATTTATATTAGGGACATAGAGTATATTTACATTCAAGTATAATATGTAAACGTGATACAAGGAATTAAGAGAAAGAAACGAGGAGTATGGTACCGCCATGTACAATGGATGGAAGAATGCAAAATAGCAAGGGAAGCTTTAGACTGATCGTAAGAAAAAAGGCTGACCAAAGAACAGGTCCTGAGAAGGAATTAGAAGGGCAATGAGTGAGAGAGGCCTAACAACAGGCAAAGAACCCGAAGGATGCCAAAAGAGAACTGAAAATCAGAAGTCATCCACGGAAGCTTTAGAGCAGTTATGTACATATGCAGCTTAGTAATGACCACAAGGGATATATGTGTGGTCTGTATTAGGTATATTAGCTATGTAATTCGGTAGAAGAATGTTGAATTGTACAATTAGAAAAGAACAAATTAGCGTTAGGCTTACAATAGTAAACAAACTTTTGCAAAATTATTTCATCCTCCCTTTGGCGTTTATTTGAATTCGATGATGTAGGTATGTTGATCTTATTTTGAACTATAAAACGCCTGATTTCTTATTCTTGTCAGCGCTACAAGAATTCATTTGTGAATATAATTAAGATTAACAAAAAGGGGCCAATAATGTCGTGATCAGGTTTGAAAATTGTTTCATTGTTGTTGAAATGTGGGCATATATTACTGGCAAAACAACGACATCATAATAACAAACACGTTCTACCAACACAAGGACATACATAACACACATACTGATCCAAAGACAAACGAAACACTATAAAACTTCCCATTTATAAGTCTGCTAAATTAGAGAACACATGGCAACACAAGAAAAAACAATAAGAAAACACAGGACAATAAGCACGTACAAACTTAGAAACAAAGAAATATCTATCAGATACCAGAAGAAGATAAGCGAGAGTTAAAGAAAAAGATGAAATTATCAATCAGGCCAAAGTAAAGCAGAAATGAAAAATAGTCCTAGAGGTTGCTGTGGAACTATGTGGAGTCTCTGTGGACAATACTTAGAAACTAACTGCATGGTGAAAAGACAAAATAAAGGAAGCAATTAAAACAGAAATAAACAACTGCAGTAATAGTTGAAGATAAGAACACCTGGACAACACGAGATATAGAACTGAATTAAAATCATGGGAAGGAGACAGAATGGAAACAAACGTCAAAGAAAACCAAAAACTATTTTATAATATCCTAAAATCACTTATAAAAGAAAAACCATAACAGAGACAATCTAGCTGGTGGTACTGCATCCAAAGAATGAAGAACAACAGACTAGTTAAGCAAATATATAGGAAACCAGAATCCAAGGCAAAAAAGAAGAGGAGGGGCACGAAGAAGTTGGACATCAGGAAATAAATAAAATACTTCAAAGAAAAGAAAAAAGTGGAAGTGGATGCATCACACAAAATATCTGGAAATTGCTGCTGAAATTACTGAAGTGATGGGTGGTCCAAGAGCTTTAGCAAAAGTACATTTCTTCGGAATGTGAACAATTAAAAATGATTTAGATGCAGCAATACTACGATTTTCCAAACAGTAATGCCATGAGGCCCCTTTTTAAATGTTATTTTCAATTTATAAAGAAATGATTTGTCTACTGCAAATATTTACAGGGAATGCCAGCAAGAGGATCCTATTATCTTCCGTCAGCTGCATAGGAAAGCACAAGCTTTATGGGAATGATAAATAGAACGTATAAGAACATAGACAACAGTTCTTCTAACACTGCATAATAGCAAAATGTTTTTGTAAATAAAGTGACGAAGTGAACTTTTGTTTATCCGGTAATTTGACTAGCAGTAACCAAATTAATCAGACGTTAGGATTTGCGGTGTTCTTTTAAATGTTGTGAAATGTAACTTACCTTAACGCCGGATATCTTCCCAAAATCATAACGGTTTCGAGATAGAACTTTCAAATGATACTTTGTGTTAATTGCGGGCTGCCTTATCTGTATTTGACCAAACCGCTTCACTTTCTTCTTAGATCGGTTATCACCGTATTTCAATGTTACGTCAACTGTACTTCCTCCGCAAGGTATTATGTAGAAATTCAAAGAAGTGTTGGTTCTCTTTTCCAGCTGAAAAACAAAAGCTTGAGATTTGCACGTGCGTCATTAATATATCTAAAGATAAATATACACTGTCAATGGTTTTGGCATAAGATTAGCAGAAACGTGTCGTTTTGAGCGAACCGACGATTTCTGCCAGCAAATTTAACTGGCACTGTATAAGTATCTGCATTTACGGCGGTTACATCGATTCAGATGAGAATCTGCTAGTGATACTTACAGAGTGTTTTGTGAAATTTTCACTGACAATCACCATTTTGCATTTCACCACGGAAAAGAAGATGAGAAGAGAAAAATGCTTACTTGCAACATATTATCATTCGTTAACTGTTTTAATTATGAATGGCTTCCAAGGGTAGGCAATGTAATGCGTGAAAATGTATAAACGAGGCCGAGAAACTGATAAACTAGTGGACAAAAATGAAATTGTGCTATTAATAGAATTTCTTGCGATGAGACCATCAATTTGGGGTATCAATTTATGTGAATATAAAGATCGCCAAATTGTCCTGTTTGATTAAAAAGTTCAAAACAATTAACGATATTTCATAAAAATGATAATAAATTTTAAAAAAACTCTTTAGTTTCAATACTTGTAAGAAAGCATTTCAACACGCGATTGTGTTGTGTACTTCCTTGGACTGATTTAATGTGATCCTGTTGGGAAGGTATAAAATATTGCATTTTGCAATTTGCAATTGTACAGAAGCTTTATTGTAACAATTCTCACAAGAAGAATAGAGATTAATAACGCGTATGATCCCCGGGAACAATTTAAAGAACTTGGCATCTCGATGGCATTGATTGGATTAGAGTGTTGAGTAATTCTTGGGGAATCATATCCCACTTCTCCAAAATAGAAACTTGTAATCCTTCAAGCGTTTTGATGGCATGTTTCATGTGGCAAGACGTCTTTAGAGAGTATCCCAAGCGTGTTCCATTGGATTACCAAGGGGACTGGTTGCTCATTCCATTCTATCTATACCAATTTCATGAAACCAGTTGTTCACGATGTTTTCTTGATGTGACCAAGCTTTATTCTCGATAGAGACGAATTATTATCCCACTGCGTAAGGAGACGAGCCAGTGAGCACCATTTACTATTAAATAAAGGCCGGTGTGTCCTCTAGTGCTTATCGCGGCTCATACCATTACACCACCAACCTCATATTGGGGCCTTTCCCGGGAAAATCGTGGATTATTGCGTGTGCCGAGTTCACGGCCCATTCATTATGATCCCAATTGATATGCTCATCAACCCACATTGTATGGGCTCTTTAAACTCTGCAGTAAACGGAATAGTAATCATCAATCAATTCTAGAATATAGGCGAGAGCAAGAGCCTAGATACTAGCCCTCCAGTGACAGCAGCAAACTCACTTCGGAGCTAGGTTGTATTAAGTGCATAATTTCTACGTGCCAGTTGCGACTGATATCGATCGTCTCTTGATGTTGTTGATGTTGGCCGACCTTGGTCATGTCTTCGTCGAACAATTCAGTTTAAAAAAAAATGATTCCAGAGAAATGATGCTTTGGTTCACTCTTCAGCAACACCTTGTTGTGCTCTTCCACTTTCCAATGGACCTGTGGCACTCCAAGCCTCTATCTCTGACAGAAGTGGGTCTCTTGTTTAACTAGTAAATATCTACAACCGCTCACACAGTTCCGAAAGCAGAATTCCTGGAAATTTTCCACCCGACTATTCTTACCTATGAAGAAATGAGACTGGTTCTTTCTTCTGGATTAAGAAGGCTACTATTATTTTTAATGCATACCGGTTTATATCGTTCGCGCGTCGAAGCTACTGGTTTTATTAATTTTAAATTATCTACATTTATATTATATTCGCTTTGTTGGATATGCTAGACATATCCGCTCTCCATATTGGTAATAATATTTTCTTCTTTATATTTAGTTTGATCAATAAACCTTTTCACAGTTTCCAGATGTAATTTTGTAAATTGTGGGCCTTTGTTTCATTTCCGATGTATGATTTGGGTTTCCTTTTGGGTTTTCTTCCTATTCGAGAAGAAGGGCCTAGGCGGTTTCTCTAGTTTGTTAGATTTATTGAAGTAACAACACATAGTTAAGAACGATCGTGTGGGACTCCCAGGAATTTGGCGTTCTGGCGTGTGTAAGCGGTTGCATATATTTTATGGATGGCTAGAGAAAAAAAGAGGAACGGAGGAAGTAGTGCATACTTTCAAAAATAGTCATGTTTACGTTTATTCGGTCATGCGGTTGATAATGGGAATCCACGTATTCCCGAATTAATCAATCTATTGTGAGGGAGGAGTAACCTGCTGTGGTGTTATTATACTGCCCCGCAGTACTTGCATTTTTTCCATTATGGGAACCGTCTGACATATGTATCCGGAAAGACTTCAGCCTCTTGGCTTTTTGTATTTATCTGTCACTTTGGTACCCATGTACTATACTACCAAACCCTTGTACGTTGTACCAATCTCTACAGGTTCTTGGCAGGTTGGTCTATGTGGTCTTCTGGGATCATTTTTGGCTTGCTAAATAGTATCTGTCTTCTAGGGTTTAAGGCCTTGCGTTCACATAAGATGTGCTATACAGTGTCTATTGTCCCTTCAGACAGTCTACAGCTTGAGTCCTCAATGCCAACCACAATTTTTTGTAGATGTCCTTTCAGTGCGCATTGTCCTGTTAGGAGGCCTATTACTGCACGAAGATGATTCCTATCAAAATTCAGTGGTTCATCAGCCTTCTTTACTGATGGTTCCTTAACCTTGCAATCTTTACTGTTTATTTTACATAACAAGTTTGAGGAAAATCCAAGTGCTTCTCTGTTTTTGATCTATTTCCAAACCCGTAATCTCCTTTTCGTTTCTTTTCTTATAATAGTAAGACTACAATCGGAGCAGAACATAGAGCTTGAGTCGCTGTTATTTGATTTTGCTTTGTAGCGATTATTGAAATCGTAAGAAAAACCACCCAGCTTCACATAAAATCGAACTGACTGCTACATTGGCATTCCATGTAAGATGCTGCCATATGTTTTGTATGTATATGTAAATCTAATGCCAGTGCCCTGACTAAAATCACACTAGATCACACTTTTAGCCAGTGGACTGGCTAAAATCATTGCCAGCGTACACTTACCTTAACTGTAAATAACCCTTTTACCTTATACGTGAAAAAAGCTTTCCCGTCTAATTTCTTCAAATTGGCGCTCGTAATTTTTCCATCCTTCAGAAGTACGGGTTTCACGTGCGTATCGAATTTCGTCAGAGCCGACCCATGTAAATACGTTAAATTGGTACGTCCGTTTATTGCGAAAACGTTAAAGTAATAGCTCTTGTCTTGCTGTAAATTCGTCAGTGTGTAATGGGTCTTATTACCCGTGCATATAATTTTAGGGAACGCGAGGGCATCTGTAACACATACACGCACGGTATTTATAGTTTCTGAAAGAAACTTTCGCCTTTATACTTACCTTTCTTTTCGTTTCGATAATTTGATATTGTAGAGACTTGATATCCGGGGTATAGTTTACTCCCTTGTTGTCGTAAATTGATAACATCGTATTGGGCTGCACATAATGTACTGTACCGCTTCTGCGAATTTATTACGAGGCAGTAAGTTGTGGCGTAAGGATCTACTAAACTAAAAAATATGTACATTAGCTTCGGTTGTACAAATACACATGCATGTATAATACAAGTTAATGTGTTTGAGTATGCGTTTTAAAAGTTTCAGAAGTTATGATCAATTTTATGTGCAAATCACTCTGTGAGTTGAAGGTCCTCTATACCGCAAACGACACAGTCTGAATTTTTTTTTACCAGCATAGATCTCTGAAATTGGCCCCGGTTTTATAGCAAAATGACATTTTTCCAAAATTATTAAAACTGATTACAGAGCGAGTCAAGACACAAATACATTGATTTTTCCATTATTTTAAATGGATCATCCTGTATTTTATATCATAAAACAAAAGATTAGTTTAAGTGCTCTCACTTTTATTAAGCACTCTTTATACCTAAAATCATTAACTTCCAAGATATTTTAAAGTATTTTTACATACTTACTTACTTACACTAATGATTAACATTTAATCAATTAACTCATCTCAATAAATTGTATAATAAATGTTCAAAATATTCACCCGAACTACCAATACAACATTGCAGCAGTTTTTCAAACGATCGGCTTACATTTCTTTATATTTTTAAATTAATATTCGAGAAAGGTTCTCTTATTGTGTTCAGTTGGTTTTCCTTTCTTTATTCATCTTTCACAGAAGTAGGTGTAAATGATTTTCTAAAAGGTCTAAATAAACTTCACAATTCACTCGTCCTTCAAAAAAATGTAGTCCAATGACACAATCTCTTAGCTAGTAAATAAGACTGTCTTACTGTCATTTTCCACGATTAACTCGTTATATTAAAATAATTTCTGAAAATCAAATTTTTATAAAGATAGTTTAAAATATCTTAGACATTAATGACTTTAGGTATAAAGAGTGTTTAGTGAAAATGAAACTGCCTAAACCATTCTTCCTTTCTATAATATAAAATACAGACTGATCCATTTAAAATAATTGATAAAATAATGCATTTGAGGTTTGACTCGCCCTGTATTCAGTTTTGATATGTTTGAAAAAATGTTACTTTGCTATATAACTGGCCGAATATCAAAAATCTATGCGTGAAAAAAAATCCAAAACTCAGAGTGATTTTAATATAAAATTTAGCGTAACTTCTGAAGCACGCTGTATAATTCAATGAAATCAGCCTGTATATATGAAAATAATTTTGAAATGTTAAGTTTAAGACTGCCTATAGTTTTCGTAAATAACTTTTTTTGATATCTTATGTTATAACGTATATATCGAGCTTTGCCACGCTAATACGTCCCCCTTTATATATGTATGATAAATATGCAGGTTGTCCGTTGGTAATATGGTATTGAATATTTAAGAATCAAGACTTTCGTAAAGTTTTGATCGATGTGTGGAGATCAAATGATGTTTATAGCTTCAACCCTCTAGCCGCAGGCGTGTCAACTCCAAAGAATTTAAATTACACTAGGGTTTGAGTTACTATTTGAGGTATTTGCAACACAAAGACGTATACATTTTTCAAAATCAACCCCTTTGTTTTCGAGAAATTAGTTTTTTGTAAGACCTGAAATTCAAAAGAGAAACATCGAAGGAAAGCAAAAATACAATCGGTATTTAAGAATCAAGGTGTCCGTGTGAAAAGGAAACAGCCCCTATTTAATAATAAACGTTTACTTTTGTAAAATCGCTGAGACATGTCAATTTTTGATGGAAGAGAGATAATTTTTGCGGAACAGATGATCTTCGTATCTTCAACGCCTAGCCATTGGGGATGCAACTCAAAAATTTTAAATTACATTAGGGGTTTAAAAGCTCATGCAATTTGCAATACAATGTTATATCACTGTTTGAAATCGATTTCATGGCTTTCAAAAAAATAGCTTTAAATGTCTTTAAAAGCTAATTTCGTGAAAACGGTACGATAGATTAAAAGAAAACAATACAGCGCGATATTGCAAATTACGTAAGCTTTTATATGATTTAAAATTTAAAGCATTGACCGTATTCTGTTTTTTATTTGATGTTTCAATTATTAGATATCTTAAAAAGCTAATTTCTCAGAACCAGAGCGGTCGATTTTGAAAAAGTTACACATCGTTATATTGCAAATTACATAAGCTTTTGAATGATGTACCGCTCAACTCCCAGTATAATTTAAAGAATTTATGGTTCACCACCCTACGGCTAGAGGGTTAAAGCTATAAAGATCATTTGTTCTTTAAAAGTTGTCTCTTATCGATCAGAAGTTGAAAAAAGCTCTTGATTATTAAATATTCAGGGTGTTTCGCTTTCCCACGGGCAGCCTGTACAAAATGTACTTGCCATAATACGTCTAAAGTTTGTCGATATTAAATGTAACATACTGCTTTTCAATTATGCTAAGGGTAAAATGACTATATAACTCATAAAAGAGAACTGGTCGGCATCAAGTTGGCGCATAAGAAATGTTTACGTGTGTTTATTATTTTAGCATTTCAAATAGCATAGTAATTCTAAAAAAAATCGCAATGGTAGGATGATGTCTCTCTTTACTTCAAGTATTACACACATGCGTACATAAATCAGTTATATATGTTTGACGTGGAGTGACATGAAATATAGCTTTGCCAAGATTTAATGTATCAAATGAAATATGAAATACAGTGCAGTTGCTGGAAATGTTTGTTGATATTTATCCCGTTGCATGTGATATTTAGATATATATGTATGTACCCACACGACGTAATTGAGTGAAAGCAAATTAATAGTATTACCATTGCGATGGGAACTTGTTTCGTGTTTTATAATGTAATAAGAGTATTAGTGTTGCTTTGGCAGAATAGACCACAGCCTTAGCGATCAAACCAAAAAGCGAATCCCATAACATAAGCACATAATTTTTATTGCAGGATGGCGCAAAATGTATGTTATGCTTTGAATACTTAATAACGTTACTTCAAATTTTCCTAAAGAAGGCTTGAGCAATTTAAAAAGGAGGGATACACAATGAAGCAACGAACAAAAATCATCCAATTATTTTGCAAATCAACAGCCAATTGTTTTGATGCAGCGTGCATATGGTCAATATTTTCATTTGAAGGCTGGACACTCAGTGTCAACAGTAAATCGTCTGGTAGCACGTTTTCAGCATTAGGGTGCGGTAAGGAACCTTCGTGATACCAAAAAACATCAACCAGTACGGAATAGTCTCCAGGGTAGTCAGAAATTTTAACAAGGAGATGTTTGACACAACTTGGGTTATAGCGGAGGTCCTCTCAGAGAATATTGGTCACATTGCATATGTTCCCATACAAAATCCAGCTTATGCAACAATAGATGCCGACAGACAGCCAACAACGGCTTGATTATGCCATTCGTTATTTCATTCACAATTTGATGATAAGCAATGGAGTCCTTTTCCATTTAAATGGCTTCGTGAACAAGCAAAACAGCAGGATATGGGCTGCAGTCGGTGTTATAGTTTTTATCAATGCTGCTAAATACCGACTGACGTTGGATAATTTCTTGAGGCCAGCTGTGGAAAATCATCTACTGTGGTTCCAACAGGATGGGGTCACAGCTCATACTGCAAGGGACACAATGGGTCTGTCACGGAACATCTTCGGCGTACACATTATTTCGCCACTTTATTTTATCCCATGTTAAAGAATCTGTGTGTGAAACATTATTTGGTTATGTGGTTGACGATGGGTACCCACGTATTCTCGGAACAGGTGTCCCGAATTAATCGATTTATTGTGATATGAGGAGTGCGTTTATTATTCGATATTAAAACGACCTTGCAATATTACACAAAATAATTATAGCCTTGTAGAGACCATAAAAATATTTAGAAGCTTGGGTTCATTTAACAGAACCTCTATATTCCTATGGTTTCCAATATTCTATAATAAAAACTATTTATTTTATATATAAGACTCCCTTTCTCCAATGTATTTATAAATAATTCCAATGTTTGTGTATAACCTAACACTTTATAATAACAACCGGCGGTCAAGTCAGCTGCTTCGCTTTCCCACACCTTTTCTATTCCATTGGATCTATCGGCTTTTCCTTGCGATGGAATCAATCAAACATGTTTTTGCACATTTTTATACCAGCAATTTACGCTTATAGCTTCTGTCTCATATATAGGCAGATTACAGCACCCATTTTATTTTAATTGCGAATGAACTATATATATATCTTACTCTACATGTCCCAAACTCAAAAAACCTCATAGCAGGTCGTATTTGCGTCGTTTTTCTTCAAAACTATTAGTAATGCGGGCATGTACAATATAGGCCAGGTTTTTTATTGTTTATTCTATTTCTTTATGTTACTTACTTTTCTTTTATCACACCATACAACGCGTAGTCAGTTGGTTACCAGATGTGGCAACCTGGCAATAAAAATAAGTTTTCGCCAATACTGTATTCATGCTTACTCATTTGAGAATCTGTTTTTGACAATCTGACAAGCATTTTGTTATTAGATTTGATCATTTTTCGATAAAGTGAAAGTCTTTCCTGATATTCCCTTTTGTTGTTTCGCAAAGCTTCCTCGCGTTATTATCGTCTAATTCACTTTTTCAATAACTTCAGCAATGTTATCAGTGGCCTATTTTTAGTTTATTACGGAAGCAATAAAAACCACAGAGGTGATAGTAATACAAAAAAAAATATGGAGGATAGCAAAGCAACAAAGCAAATACAATGTTTGCATTACATTTCCAACTACAAAAAAATCAGTATCACCGTAACAAGTACATTGCAGCATATACTTATAAAAAGGCAACCGACAATCCCCAAAGGCAAGTACGTCCGTTCGTTAGGATTCCATTCTCGTTGCTCGGTCACCTCTGAGGGAATTACTGTTAGAAAAACCTTTTGCGGAATATGGATAAAGATCGAGCGAGCGTCAGATTTTTGCAGTTTTCACATATAAGTTGAAATGAGCACATTAATCTGCACGACCACGTAGCCAGGTAAATTTATTTCGATGTTTGTTCCGTAAGAGCTATCTGGAGAAATGTATTGATTCCAGTGATTCAACGTATCGGGAACATAATCTGCCTTCTTTTATAGGAGAATGGGGAAAGAATATAAATTGTTGTAAATATACGTAAATGTTTTTCGATTTGTGGGTTGACCTTTAATAAATCATAATTGAAATTCGGAAGCACATCTATTCCATCAAACAATTACTATATGTTTAAATAAATTCATTTATAATATTTAATGCTAGTTTGTCAAAAAAATACAAAAATTACGAAGAAACTGTGGAAATATAAACAAAACATTTCTTTTCTTCAATAATTTTAGGTCATATCAGATAAATCATTATATTATATTATAAAATACCTTTTCTCAAACTAATAAAAGAAAGAAATACCTGAAAAACAAGGTGCAAAATAAAAAGACGACTTAATAGAAAATATAATATTTGATTAATAAAATGATAATTTCCGCTAAAGAATAAAAATAAATATTTTTTTCTAAAGTCCTAGCGATCTAGTTTCAACAAAATAATATAATTAAACAAAAAAAAACAAGCTTGAGAAGAAACAATGTTGTAATCCATTCACAAATTCTGTTTTAACTCTTGATCTAACTACAGGTTGAATATCTTATTGTTAGTACGTAGTTCATCCATATTACGGGCTCTCCTTTCAGGAAATTCCTAAATAGTTTGTGGCAAACTGATACGTTTAAAGAATTCCCACCAAATAAAAAATATTACCTTTGATCCCAGCGCGCCGTTAACTTTTTTTTTCGTCTCCTTTTCAACAACTTCAGGTGGCGATTCTTGCTTTCGTCTAAGATTTGCGACGGTAATTCGATAGTCTTCGTGACGTATATGGTGGCGTAGGAGTTTCTTTCTGCGTATAGTGTCAGAATATGCATTTCTGCGGTCGATCTGAAATTATACGTGTCGATGGCTATAGAAACATTGCTGCCTAAATCTGAAACACGCCATTAAAAATTTATGTTATTAACGTTGCAACTCGAGATTCTAACATACAGTCTGTCCCAATTATATTAAATAATTGCTATAATTGTGATATTAGAACAGGTACAAAAGATGTTAAAATATTAATGCAATGCTACTGCTTTGATTATTTATAGGTGCCATAGCAAACCTCAAAATGATCTAAAAAAAGGCTTCAAATTAAAAAATTATACCAATTTTTTGGGATTTTTGACAACTGTATATGTTGTTATGTAGATGGTTGTATATACTATTTATGATGGAGAAAAGTTATACAAAACATTTATCTCTGCATTGGATTAGAAATACAGCTCGCAGTTGGTGTTAAAAACAAGGGAATTTATGAAATACAGTTATAAGTACAGAAAGATGAGTATAACGTAGGACACAATATTAACAAAGCAAATATTGGATTGTATATTAAACGCAAGAGCAATCGAAAGAACCAACAGAGCAGGAAATACGCGCAGTTATTAAAGAACTGAAAAATAACAGAAGTGCAGGAGAAAACGGAATCCCAGCAGAAATCCTAAAAATGGGAGGGGGAAAACTTCAGAAAAGTATGCATCAGTTAATATTGAAAGTATGGAAAAAAGAGAAAATGCCGGAAAGATGGACCGGTGCTGTTATCTCCTCGATATTCAAAAAGGGGGGCAAAGCACGTGAAAATTATGGGGGGATTGCTTTACTAGATGCTGTATACAAGCTGCTAGCGAGAATAATACGCACTAGACTAAGTATATATGAGAAGGAGGTAGTAGATCAATACACATATTGAAAATGATAATGAATAATAGTTATGAGCAAAATCTAGGATTGTACCTGGTCTTTGTGGATTTTAAGCAAACGTATGACTTCGTCTGCCGGAAGAAATTATACGAAGCTCTGGGGAGCTTCAAAGGAAACTGATAAATCTGGTGAAAATGACTTTATACAATCCGAATAACAGAATTTTACTGGAGGGAGACTTTTCTGATCGATTCAAAGTGCAAAGAGGTTTAAGACAAAAGGATCCGCTTTCAACCAACTTGTTCAACTTGATTTTGGAAGCAGTGAGGAAGCAGTGAGAGAAAGCAAAATCCAAAGAACTGAATTAATTTTCCATAATAAGGAGCAATGCATTGCATACGCAGACGTAAGAAGATCAAAACAGGAACTTGAAAAGACCTTCGAAAGGTTTGAGAAGGAGGCAAAGAGATACGGACTGGTAATAAACGAAGACAAACCTAAATATATGGAAATGCGAACACCAATAGCAAAATAAAGTAAAAATATAAGTATTAAAACAGGAGGAAAGGAGTACAAATTTTAAAAAGTTAATGAGTTAGAGTATCTGGGCGTAACAATAACAAGCTATGGTGAAGAAGAAAACAAAATAAACAAAAGAATTTTAAAAGGTAACAGAGCTGTGGGGTCATTAATGAGAACGTTAAAAGCAAGGAATATATCTAGGGCAGCCAAGATCCGAGTATATGAAACAATAATAGGACCAGTAGTGCTATATGCAAGCGAAACATGGACCATGAACAAACAAGAAGAAACAAAATTACGAGTATGGGAGAGGAAGGTATTAAGAAAGATATTTGGTGGAAGCAGACTGGCAGGGGGATTATGGTAGAGAAGAACAAATCGAAAAATAATGACGATGTTTGGGAAGTCAAAAATTACACGTAAAATCCGAGCACAGAGGGCGAGATGGCTAGGATATATAATCGGGATGCAGCAACAAAGAATAGTGAAAAGGGTGCTGTATGGAGGAGAAAGAGGCAAACGGAGAAGAGCTAGTTAAAGGAAAAATGGTTGTAAGCGCTTAGAAAAGACGTAGAGTAGATAGGAGTGAGATATTGGAGGAAAAGAGCCATGGACTAGAAGAGGTGGAGACTAATCACTATTAGAAATTCAGAAGGTAGTCTTGATACAAAGTCGATAGTTGAATGGTACCTTGAGGGATATCGGTGCTTTTTAGTATGGGCTTCATAGTTAGTCTCATTTATTTGGGAGAGGGCAAGCAGTATAATTTATAAGTTTGTGTTATAAACATAAAGAAAGTATCCAGGAAAGATCTAGTGAAAAGAGGACAGTAAACAAACAGACCTGAATAAGTATCGTAATTGCAATATACACTTTGTCCATTTTATTTTTTTCATCCATTTTTGTCCATATGAAGCAAATCGATACTTCTGGATCAAATCAGAGAAGTAGTTACGTAACAATTTAAATAGTACAGTGCATTGCTTGAACAACGCAGTAGTACGACTATCCTGGGCCGTCACACTCTTTTTTTCTTTAGATCTTTGTCTTTGACACAAGCGTATACCTTGCTTCCTTTTTCAGCAACAGTATTGAGAAAGACAGTCAAATTAATGGATTGTCTTTACTCACATGACAAAACACTGATTTCCATAAAAATATAATATAGAGAAAGTGAATATAAATAGAGAGCGAAAGAACTAAAATATCTAAAGTAATTTGTGCAAATTGATAGACTGCAGTTGCGCTGATAGAAGTTAGCTTCGAACGAGTTGACTGGAGCGATCTTCTTTCACGGGGCTTGCAGTAAAGTTAGTGAAAGAAATTATATCCCGAAAAACACACAAAGCCTCTGGAAAGTGGACAAAATCGTTGGCGATGTTTACTGCTTTGATAAAATATAAAAGAAGAGAAGAGCTACCGGATTTACACAGAAAGCGGATTTACACGAACCGAGGAAACAGAAAGAACATCACCAAGTGTATTAAAAGGAGAAGAAACCAAATTAGATTTATAATTGAATATGATGTCTATCATCATGAAAATGAACCACAAGGAAATACACCAAATAAGGGACATAATCTGAGAGAAGTAACAGAAAATTAAAAAAAAAAACAGATTGATCATATAGAAAAAGAAAATGAAGAAATTAAGAAAGAAAAGAAGGCACCCAGAGAGATAATGGGAAAATGTAAAAACACGATATCCTTGATGGAAGAGAAGAAAAAGAACAGGGCAGTAATTTTGTTTCTCTTTTCTTTCTCTGTCGTGTTTCCAACTTGGCTCATTGGTCATTATTGACTTGTTATGGCCCGGGGTGTAGGTAAGTATTTTGTGTGTGTAAAATGTTCAATGGCTTTGTTACTTCACTCTCTCGCCGTAAAGGGTAAATCACTGTTAATTGACTTTCAACGGCGAGTAAGTGATGATTTAGCTAAAAAGGATAAAGAAAAACCAGAACAAATAGGATTAAATGCTCGTGAAGAATGGAAGAGGGAAAAGTTGGATACAACAAAGTAATTATTGATGAAAAGTTGCAGGAAAATTAGGGAGGATGCCGACAAAAAACTAGTTCAATAGCGGAAGAAAGTAAGATATTTTCTACGTATAAAAGCAAGCCGGTGTAAATAAAGAAATCACGTGTGTTGTATTGTTATTCCTTTCAATAAAAATGCAACTTTAGATTATTTCTACTCTTGTCAAGAGCGAATGAAATTAGATAATGAATAACCCTTAAGATTTATCGTGCCTGCATGTATCCGTATAAACATAAATATACATAAACACATATATAAGAAAGTTAATAAATTACAATATTAACGTTACCTGAATCATTTGTTTTGAGCGACCAATATATCGGCGAGGAACACGCAACAATGGTTATTGACAGTGGGGTATAATTTGTCGAAGAGAAGAAATATAGTCTGAAAAGAATTAAAATAACAAAAATTAGATTAAAGGAATGTCTATCATGTTGTGACACACATTTAAATTTAAGAAAGTAGTCATAAAATTTCAAGTTTAGGGGATATTTCCAGAGGTAAAATTAAAGGAATTAGGGACCGAATCATAAAAGAAATAAGCATTTCATTGCTCTTTATGCAGGTCTTCGCAGTATATATATATATATATATATATATATATATATATATATATATTGTAATATTCCCCCC